>JAXRKP010000705.1:80000-130000 GCA_037039925.1 Doris montereyensis
AAGTGAAAACTTTATTTTTTTTAAATTTCATTTCAAGGCTTGAATTTCTGTGATTATTTTCATAGCCCATAACCTACCTTTTGTTTGACGTGACGCTGGCAATTCCATGCATGAGCGAAAAATGGGAGAACCCAACTCTTTCTCCTTGGCAAAGGCCACAGCATCTTCCAATGCATTGCCCCACCTGTTTCCTCCTCTGACTGCAAATGGCAAAAGTGGGAAAGAAAAGATATTTGAAAAAAAGAAGAAAAAAAAATCGTTTCATTTTCAGAATCAAAGAGGAATTGACATAATACATATATATACATATACAAGGGCATAAAACAAAATATCGTAAGAGCATGAAAATTCCTTTTTTGGTGATCAACAAGAATTTCTTTTTTCCTCTCCTCCCTCATCCTGTGAAAAGTCAGCGAGACTAAACCTGAATAAATAAATCCCACACACCTCATTTTTTCCCCTCTGCATTATCGTCATCAAAATTTCGCACCTGTAAACTGCGAAACTCTTCAGAACTAGAAAATGTATGCTTCCAAACCCCACTTGTCCTGGAAAAAGTTGTTCTAGTCTTAAAAGTCACAGAGCTATTTTAAACGTTTTTACTGAGTACAGCATTCATTAAATTACATATCACATTTATAAAAATGTAAAAATAATAGATGAATATTTTTCCAGCCAATTTTCTGTAGTACAGACTTCACTAAGAAATATACCATTTCAGGCCCTGTTTAGAGTTGTTGTTTTTTTAATTCTACAAAACAAAAAGTCAACAATACATCTGTAAGGCATTCTTTAACAGCAGGGAATGGTACTAAATTTGGTACCGTAGGGAAATACAAGAAATAAGAATCTAAGTTAAAGGAGTGTGATACAGCAAAAATGAAAAGCAAAGTTTCTTCAAGACCACTATATTTTCCACAGCCCTGGCTTATCCAGGTTTCTATGGTGGTGGGAAGCGGAACAGGTGATAATACATTGCATTGTGGACAGGACGCTAGTCTATTGCAGGTACTACTTCCCAACAGATGCTGGTACCCATCTGAACCCAGATCCAAAGAGGAAAAAGTGTGTATGTCAAGTGTTCCACCCAAGGAACACAATACCAGACCCTGTATTGCCAGGGTTCAAACCCGAGTCCATTAGCCTTAACTCCTTAGGCCTGCGACGCATTAAACGGCAGGAGTAAGTAAAGTTCCTTGCCATCTCGGTTTCTATAGCATGAAGTGGAACAGATGATAATAATCACTCCCTGGTCAGGACACTAGTGTGATGCAGGTTTTTACCTCCAGGCTAATGCTTGTGCACCCATTTGCAATCAGGGTCGAAAGGGAAAAAAAGGCGTGTTCAGTGTCTTTTCCCAAGGATCACAACGGGTGTTGGGCCTAGCTTGCCAGGATTCAAATCCGAGACCTCATGATCCCAAGTCTGGACAGCCTAACCACTCGACCACCAATGCCACTGTAAATGTAGCGCCGTCCAAGCGGGCATTTGAAAGGTGTTGCACTGGCATTCCAATATCTTGTAGAAGAGCAACATCTGGCTTATACGTGACGCAACAGGGGGCCGGGTCACCTTGATGTCCAAATGAGCAGAGAGAGCAAGTTTAATTGCCCAAGGGAGATAAAAAAACTAAATGTCTGATGGGGGGACGGAACCCAGTTAGTACCTCTGGGCCACACAGTGCAATGCCTTTTTAAGGTGGGGAGGGAGGGGGAGGAGCTCAACCCAGTTAGTACCTCTGTCACACACAGTGCAATGCCTTTTCTTTAAGCACTCAGCCATGTCGTCTCAAAAGGAGAGTAGAGCTCTGAAACCAGCTACCCCAGAAACAGATTTCACCTATCACACATCACTGGAGGCTAAACCAGCAACTCCTAGAACAGATTTCACTCAGTCACACATCACTGGAGGCTAAACCAGCAACCCTAGAAACAGATTTCACTCAGACACACATCACTGAGGCTAAAACCCAGCAACCCTAGAAACAGATTTCACTCAGACACACATCACTGGAGTGCCAAAGCAGCAACCCTAGAAACAGATTTCACTCAGACACACATCACTGGAGGCTAAACCAGCAACCCTAGAAACAGATTTCACCCAGACACACATCACTGGAGGCTAAACCAGCAACCCTAGAAACAGATTTCACCCAGACACACATCACTGGAGGCTAAACCAGCAACCCTAGAAACAGATTTCACTCAGACACAATATCACTGGAGGCTAAACTGTGCAACCCTGTAAAACGATTTCACCCTAGACACATCACTGGAGGCTAAACCAGCAACCCTAGAAACAGATTTCACCCAGACACACATCACTGGAGGCTAAACCAGCAATCCTAGAAACAGATTCACCCAGACACACATCACTGGAGGCTAAACCAGCCTGTTGGAAAACTAGTAAAATTGAGGATGGAAAAATTAGAAGAGACAATCATTTTTGCCGCACTTTTGTTTACTTGTTTCCATTGAAATCAACCCCGTCCACCAGGTGGCGATCTCATGGTGAATTAACAAGAACAGGCAAGATGACAGATAGATGAAAAAAGAAGGAAAAGAAAGAAGCAGAATCTACCAGCAATCTCGGCAACCGCCCGTTATTATGGCACTGATAAAAAGTAGCCAATGTCAACAACATGTCCATAAGAGTGTCGGAGAATTGCCTGAACTTTGTTTTTCATTGAAATCTACACCGCCCACCATATGCGGTGATCTTGGGGTGAAATTTACATGAAGCAGCAAATGAAAGTTTTTTTTAAAAAGTGAATGCAGGGAAAGAGGTAGGATCTACCAGCAACACCTGCCAACCAACCACTTACACTTACACTTACCTGGGCTTTCTCAAACACTAAATAGGTCATCAGTTCCATTAAAGCAGTCCTAGACAGAGGTCTGGAAAACACACAGAGAAAGAGGGTAGGGGGAGGGGGGGGGGGGGGGGGGGAGGAGGCGGTCAGGGGTGGGAAATGAGCAGATTAAAACTAAAAAGGCTGAAAACACAATATAAGATAAGATAATATTACTGATCTCAGATGAGAAAATTGACTTGGGTCACATGATACAATTTCACAAAGCTACAAACAAATTTGTGTCTAAACGTTAAAACACAGCTAAAATAGGAACACAAAGAATAATTAGTGAGGGAAATAACCCTTTTAAGGTAAATTCGCCTTCTGACTGGGTGCGATAGTAGTTTTGCGAACTCATAGGGATGTTCCGGACTTTCACCCGTCTGTCCGAGTTTCTGCTGTTAACTATTCGTTAAATTAAGGTGAACGCTCACATACGTATTTTTCAAGATAAATACAGACATATGGATTTAAAGCCAAAGAATAAATACGCTGTTTTCGTACTCTTGGCAGCTATGCAAATGGAAATGAAAAATATAAAGGAGGACACTTACGGACATTTTATTTTTTTTTCACCCATCAGCTGTTTGAGAAAATCAACGACTGCTTCATATTGGCCTGAAAACTCCAGTAATGTGGTAGATACCTGATAGAGAGAGGAGAGAGAAGAGAAAGACAATTTTTAAGTTTCAAAGACATTTAACGGAGGATCAGATTAAATTAGAGTTCAAGAATATTTGACTCTCACATAACAACATTTATAAGAGATATGTCTTGTTAATGTTTAATTGTGTATCAACCGCCTTTATTGATTGACTTTACAAAGATTGTTTATGAGAAATTATTTAAGAACAGTCAAAACATGGAACAGTTTACAGTTCAAAACAAAAATTCAAATAGTATTAATTCTTTTTTTTTAAAATGCCATTGATACGGAGCTCCATAATTTAAAATATCTGTATGATGAATGAATGTGCATTGTCCTGAGTGATTGCTGTGTAGTGTCAATCATTTTTAAAACTCCATGATTGTATTAAGATTTATGGGGCATTTAAAGGTCAATTGACCTATCTTAGCCTCTAACACAATATGATATATTATACATGCACGAAAAAAAACAGTCCCAAACAGTCAGGGTTGGTAAGCTTCATGGAAATCCTTCATGGAAATCCTTCATGGAAATCCTTCATGGAAATCCTTCATGGAATGAAATCAAATTTGTATGCACAATGTTCCATTATTTTTGGCCGATGACTGAATTTCATTGCATTAGCTTGCAAACATATGGAAAGGGAACAAGAGGAAATGACTAAATTTCATTACATTAGCTTGCAAACATATGGAAAGGAACAAGAGGAAATGACTAAATTTCATTACATTAGCTTGCAAACATATGGAAAGGAACAAGAGGAAATGACTAAATTTCATTACATTAGCTTGCAAACATATGGAAAGGAACAAGAGGAAATGACTAAATTTCATTACATTAGCTTGCAAACATATGGAAAGGAACAAGAGGAAATGACTGAATTTCATTACATTAGCTTGCAAACATATGGAAAGGAACAAGAGGAAATGACTAAATTTCTCATTACATTAGCTAAAAACTATGCAAACAAATGGAAAGGAACAAGAGGAAACAGAAATGAGCATTACATTATTTCAAACATATGGAAAGGAACAAGAGGAAACAGAAATGGGCAAGACTAGACCTTCGGAAATACAGCTTTAGTGTGAGAGTGGCACGACTTTGGAACGTTTACCAAATAAAGTTGTATGCGCCAAGACCATATATAGATACATTTAAGAATAGGCTTGACACGTCCTGATGGAGGCAGGAAATACCCTTTAACTATAAAGCCACAATCACCACACGCCTTGAGAAAGACAACCAACAACAGGAGTCTAGCGAAGAGGATTATTAGAACCTGTGCTGGAAATCAACGCTAAGTGCAACGCAAAGTATATGCTTGTAGTGTTAAATATTTAAAATTGAAGGGCCATTTCAATAGTGTGCCTTATATCCATTTTCGTTTTTAAAAAACGAGACAGAGAGACAATCCTAGGAATAAAAGAAAATCACGTCTCCTGAAAAGTATGAAAGTGATATGATGAAAATACATGTTTACAGCTGTTTGCAACGGAATTCCCAAAGCTAACAAACAGTGCTAAAGTCCATGATTTTTGGCATTTTTTCTAAATGATGTAATTGTGACTTTGACACATCATTGAAATGACCCCTTCAATTGTTAAACAGAAACTAAAAATATCAAAGCGTTGAAATTGTAAAGTAAGTAGTGTACCATCAAAGAGAAGGAATCCAAATCTTTCAATTGACCCGCACTCATGTCTGAAGGCAGGGAGGATGAGATGAACGATTCCACCGCCGTAGCAAAAATGGTTGTCTCTGAAAATGCTGTGGAGGAAAGGCAGGCAAAAAAACGACTTGATTTTATCTAGTGTCATATATTTAGAACACCAGGAGCAACGGGTTTGTGTAAGGTATTAAATAAAAAATCATCTACTGTCTTTCCTTCATTCACAATAAAGAAATAAAGAAATGCAGGCAACAAATCAAAATATCTGAATTAATGTTACATTATGCTTCTACTTGAATTTGAATAAAACACAAAAGTTCCTTCACACTTTTACATCTTTTCTCAATATTTGTCTAGCTAATCGCAGACAGTCGCAAAACTATGTGAGACGTTCCATGCAAAAAGGGGTGCCCGGAAGCTCAGAGACACAAGTTAGATTCCCACTCTTGGGCAAATTTTTCTGGCTCTCCTGTCGATCCACCAGCAAATAGGTAGCTACAGGGCAGCCACGTATAAGAGCACAAGTTATACAAGACCATCGCCATCCCCTTTTTTCTTATAACAGGAAATAGGAAGGGGAAACCGCTTTATAACAGGAAATAGGAAGGGGGAAACCCGCTATAACAGGAAATAGGAAGGGGGAAACCCGCTTATAACAGGAAATAGGAAGGGCTTAAACCCGCTATAACAGGAAATAGAAGGGGGAAACCCGCTTATAACAGGACACTGTCAATGTGAAAAGTACACTGGAGAAGCATAAAAGTGTAAATAATGTAGATCTTTGCCTTATAATTCCTAATATTTTTTCAATACTGACTTCATCAAGATCCAATGCATATGTTTGAAGTGCACAACAGGCCTAAAAGAGAGGGGGAGAGAGTGTGTATCTAGTACATTGCGATGGCTGGCCTACCATTGGCTAATATTGTATGATGCATTATTTCCTTGCAACCACTTATAACAGGAATCGGTTATAGCAAGACTAAAGACAAACAGTGAGGCAAGGGGCATGTCGAAAGTGAAGGCAATTACATTGAGTAATATTAAAGCGCCCATAGGAACAAAGACGAGACAAACACAAGGAATTGACAGAAAAAAGCCCTGGCCACCAAGTCCATTCCTTGTATAGGTCTCTTTCTTTGTTCCAACGGGCTTTTATAATAATTCAATGTTATTTCCTTGATTGATACTAGGACTGTGGTCTCCCCTATTGATTTTGTTATCACTGGTTTCCACTGTTTGTGTATTTCAGGAAAGTAAAGCTGGTGTGCAAAGCAATGTCATGTGACCTGCCTAGAAAAGTCAAAAACCGCTACTCTTGCTTATCCAACACTTATCTCTGAATATGGCTACTTTTTTTATACTTCTCAGTGGCATTGGTAGGTGAGTGGTTAGGTTGCCAGACTGGGGACCATGAGGTCCAGAGTTTGAATCCTGGCAAAGCGGAGTTAAAACGTTGTGCTCCTTTGGGAAAGACACACATTTTCCCCACTCGACCCAGGTGCAAAATGGATACCAGCCCTAGCTTGGGAGTAAAAACATGCGTCAGACTAGCATCCTGTAAAGGGATGATTACTATCACCTGTTTTGCTTCACACTAAAGAAACTGGGATGAGTTCTGGCTCTATAGGCCGTAATGGCCTTGAAGGAACTCTATGTACTTGCTGTTTACCTACCAAACACAAGCCGATTCCTACGCCCCTAAAACCTAAAAATAGATCCCTTTCTTTTTTTTTTTTTTTTTTTTCAAAAATCATTTTTGAGCTTCTTTAACCATCATTTATTGAAATGAATTTTCAATTATTCAAAGACGAGTGACTTAAGGTCTTCATACCTACCTCTTTCAACTGCCTTATGTACTCTACAGCCTCAGATTCATTGCCGAGTTCCACACAGCACAGAGCAAGTTGTCTCAAAGACCAGCAGTAAAGCTGACTGTCTTTCTCCTCTGTCATAAAATGGAAAAAAATAAGAATTTTCTACTGATCAGATATATTTATATCTCAGACGGGATAAAAGTTCAAACGTAAGAAACAAACGCGACTATATCCTTTTCTATGCATTAGAAAATAATGTTCTACTCAGCATCAACTATAGGGAGGTGGGGGATATTTTACCCTTTCCCTTTCCCTAATCTTACGACAAACCTGTTGTGTCATCACACACTAACCAGAGACCCAGCGGAAGTACGTTTCAGTTTTCAGTGGAATTCACCCAATCCACTATTGCAGTAATCTCAGGGTGAAGTGAGAGGAAACAGTGAGATGAAAGATAAGTAAAAGAAGGAAAGGAAAGAAAAGGACCGCCAACTGCCCGCAACGGAAGTACATTTACCTGTCAATTCTGATACGGTAATCAACTTTTTAACTACAAATCATAGCTGCCAATCATTTCAAATCGAATTTTAACTTGCATGACAGCCTGTAGTATTACAGAGCACAGTGATATTTTAACTAGAATTAATCCCCCATGAAGATACATGACAAAAAAGTCCACAAATCACTGGCCTTTCTGGCGAAGTGCGACATCAGTTTTGTGAAATCAAAATTGCGTCTCCAGACTTTCTTCATACTTTATCTGAGTGTGTTTCATTAACCTAAGGTTTCTTTTTCTTTAAAAATACAGTTAACCCTCATACAAGTACCTGTCAAGGTAAATACAGACTAATGGACTTAAAACCAAACTCATACAAGTACTTGTCAAGGTAAATACAGACTAATGGACTCAAAATCAAGTTCATACAAGTACCTGTCAAGGTAAATACAGACTAATGGACTCAAGACCAAGCTCATACAAGTACTTGTCAAGGTAAATACAGACTAATGGACTCAAGACCAAGCTCATACAAGTACCTGTCAAGGTAAATACAGACTAATGGACTCAAGACCAAGCTCATACAAGTACTTGTCAAGGTAAATACAGACTAATGCACTCAAGACCAAGCTCATACAAGTACTTGTCAAGGTAAATACAGATTAATGCACTCAAGACCAAGCTCATACAAGTACTTGTCAAGGTAAATACAGACTAATGCACTCAAGACCAAGCTCATACAAATACCTGTCAAGGTAAATACAGACTAATGCACTCAAGACCAAGCTCATACAAATACCTGTCAAGGTAAATACAGACTAATGCACTCAAGACCAAGCTCATACAAATACCTGTCAAGGTAAATACAGACTAATGCACTCAAGACCAAGAAAACTTACAAGGCACCTTTATTTACATACTGATTGGCAGCTATCAAAAGTGAGAAAAAAGATGGATATACAGTGAGTATCTCCCACACAAGCATAGGCTCACCAACTTTACATCTTTGATCCTCTAGCACCTCATTTCCTTCAGTTCTTCTCAACTCCCTGTCAGGAGCATACAGTACAGTAAACAAAGAAAAGGAATAAAGTAAGACACTTGTTTGTTTTATTGAAATTTACCCTGTCCACCAAAAATGGTGATCTCAGGATGAATTAAGAGGAAACCACAAGATGAAAGATAAGTAAAAGAGTGAAAGGAAAGAAAGACCTTCCAGTTGTACCAAAATACTTTGCCTGCTCTGGGCAGGTATTTTTGTCTTATTGTAACTTACCCAGTCCACCAACTGTCTGCAGTAATCTTGTGGTGAATTAAGCGTTAACATGGAGGACCTACCAGTAGCCACACCCCCCAACACCTGCAGTCAGTCAGTGCAGTCACACCACCAACACCTGCAGTCAGTCAGTGCAGTCACACCCCCAACACCTGCAGTCAGTCAGTGCAGTCACACCACCAACACCTGCAGTCAGTCAGG
Organism: Doris montereyensis; assembly: GCA_037039925.1. NCBI lineage: Eukaryota > Metazoa > Mollusca > Gastropoda > Nudibranchia > Dorididae > Doris > Doris montereyensis. Next base: position 88,963 of record JAXRKP010000705.1, read on the forward strand.
GCAGTCACACCACCAACACCTGCAGTCAGTCAGTGCAGTCACATCACCAACACCTGCAGTCAGTCAGGCAGTTACACCACCAACACCTGCAGTCAGTCAGGGCAGTCACATCACCAACACCTGCAGTCAGTCAGGGCAGTCACATCACCAACACCTTTCAGTCAGTCAGGCAGGGAAATCTCACCTCTTTCCATGACGGCAGCCAACAGGACCTTTTCTAACACAAACAAAGATGTGTCGTCCGTGGACGTCTTCCTGATCACACCACCAACACCTGCGTCAGGGCAGTTGCTGACAGAGCACAACATGGTCTGCAGTGTCTCCTGGGGAAGGGAGTCTTAACACCACCAAGACCTGCAGTCAGGGCAGATCACACCACCATGGGACAGAGCACATGGTCTGTGTGTCAGGGGGGGGGGGAGATAAAAAGATAAAGATGGGGTTATAGTCTCTATCCCCACACAAGTGCAGGCCCATTGCAACTGTACACCATTTATCCCCCGGCAGGCCATTTCATTCAAAGTCCTTCTCAACTCCCTTGGGAGCAAACAGTACAGCAAGAATGTTACAATTAAAATGAACAGTACCTGAATGATGATATGTGCTAATTACAAGATGGCCCTTTACATACAAACTAACCAAAAATTAAAAATTGCAGGAGACAACGCCCCACACCCCATGATACGTTTAAATATCAGTTTTAAAAGTCTACATATAGTTATAAAAGTATATAGTTAAAGAAGCATCAACTCTAAGAAATGTAAGAATAATTGTATATATACATCACAGTGTCAAAGATACTATACATCAATAATACATTATACCTTAACACAGGAGTCAGAAAAGGCCAAGAAGTTAAATGTGTGAGTTGAAAGTGGAGGGGAACAAGTCTATTCAATAATCACCTCCTGGACAGCACACTAGTCTGATGCATATTTTTACTCAAAATCTAATGCTTGTACCCATTTGCACCTAAGTTGAGTGGGGGAAATGCCTATTGTGTGTCTTTCCCAAGGAACATAACGTCGGATGTAGCTTTGCTAGGAATCAAACCGGAACCTCAGGATCCCAAGAGAGAATGTTTGTGGTTTATTTTCACTTTGAGTTTAGAAAACAGACCATGACTCTTTAAAGCCATTTATGCTTTCTTATTCACATATTTAAAGGGAAGAAAAACAAACAAACACAGAACAAGAAGGGAATACCAAAACCAACACGAACCAATTGCAATGGACACCTTTAGAAGAACATAGAGCCAGAAATAAAATTAATATTTGCTTTAAGGCTATAAATGGCCAACCGTTTATTCCATTAGATCAGCTTAATACAAAAACAAAGACTCAAACGTAGATGGTTCCATCTTCAAATATTCATTGTCGCCTGCACTCATTTAACCCTAGCAAAGTGATTGTTTTAATTATGTGATTTTCATTCATGTATCATACGCCTTTATAACTGATAATATGCTTTTATGTATTTTTAAAAAGAAATATTTACTTATTTATTTATTTATTTATTGATTGATTGATTCATTGATTGATTGATTGATTGATTTATTTAATTATTCATATATTTTGTATATATACATTGCTCATGTTTTTTACTATATATGTATAAATGCGCCTAGAGCTGTCGTAAGATGGGAGTGGGCACTATAGAAATGAATTATACTATTATTATTATTATTATTAGCACAGTAAGGCTGTGGAATGGACTGCCAACAGAAATAAAACTCAGCAATAGTACTGAAGACTTTAAAAACAGGATTACATACATCACTTTAAGCCAAAATTGGATTAAAATTTTTGAGTTAAATTAAACTATGTGCACTGACAGTAATACTCAAGAATTGCGTTGGTCAGTTGTTATGAAGAAGAATTGAGTTGGTCAGTTGTTATGAAGAAGAATTGAGTTGGTCAGTTGTTATTATGAAGAAGAATTGAGTTGGTCAGTTATTATGAAGAAGAATTGAGTTGGTCAGTTGTTATTATGAAGAAGAATTGAGTTGGTCAGTTATTATGAAGAAGAATTGAGTTGGTCAGTTGTTATTATGAAGAAGAATTGAGTTGGTCAGTTATTATGAAGAAGAATTGAGTTTGTCAGTTATTATGAAGAAGAATTGAGTTTGTCAGTTATTATGAAGAAGAATTGAGTTGGTCAGGTATTATGAAGAAGAATTGAGTTGGTCAGGTATTATGAAGAAGAATTGAGTTGGTCAGGTATTATGAAGAAGAATTGAGTTGGTCAGTTATTATGAAGAAGAATTGAGTTGGTCAGTTATTATGAAGAAGAATTGAGTTGGTCAGTTGTTATTATGAAGAAGAATTGAGTTGGTCAGTTATTATGAAGAAGAATTGAGTTTGTCAGTTATTATGAAGAAGAATTGAGTTTGTCAGTTATTATGAAGAAGAATTGAGTTGGTCAGGTATTATGAAGAAGAATTGAGTTGGTCAGGTATTATGAAGAAGAATTGAGTTGGTCAGTTATTATGAAGAAGAATTGAGTTGGTCAGTTATTATGAAGAAGAATTGAGTTGGTCAGCTATTATGAAGAAGACCTGAGTTGGTCAGTTATTATGATGATGACGAAGAGAAGAAAAACCAATGTATTGGTGAAAGAGAAAAAATTACCTGGGTTTTCATGAAAGGCTTTCTGGGCGTTTTAAAAGCATTGGCACTGACGTCAACAGTGTTGTGTTGACCTGCCTGAAGTTGGGCAATTGACTCAGTAATCCAACTTTTCTGGTTGCCATAGTAATAAAAGACAAGGAGTGGGATTATAGTGAGTTCCCTTTCCTGAAAAAGTCTCTTTTGAAATGTTTGCAATAAATGACATCAACCTACATTAAATCGAAAATTAAACAACCACTACAACAATGAAATGTTGACTGTAGTCATACACTTCTCCGAACGTAAAACAATTTTTGTCAGTCTGTTTGTCTGTCTCTCAATCCACCTTTCCAATCAACAAAACAAAAGTAAATGGGAAAACATCCTATTTAATTCTTCCAAAACCTCAGATCATCCTAGTATTTGTCTAGAGTAATGTGACATCAACTTGGCTACCTAAGGACCACAGGGAGTAGAGGGTATGTAAAGAAAGGAACCTATTTGTGTCAATAAATCATTCTATGATGTAAGAAGATATCTAAAAATAGTCCCATCTCGTAATCAATATGACCCATTTGCATAAACTGTACATTTTGATCAGTTGATGCAGTGGAAAAATGTCCCAAGTTTCCCATATTTCGAGAAAACAGCCACTTTAACATCAGTTTAGCTACATTTAACAGCAGTACAACCACCCACTAGAAGACAAAATACAATCACAAAAGATTCTTGCTAGTTATTGTGTGGAATAAACACAACGTTCATTTTTATTAAAATGAGAACTTTACTTGAAACAAATAGAATTTTTATTGAAATAAAGAGAATTCTTAACAGACATATGAAGCAGAACTGACCAGCCATACTGATGTTATAGCCATACAGATGTTACACCACTATATACGTATATATACAAGCATGCCCATAAATGCTGTTGCATTATGATTTCTCTTTTAATTATAAAGCTGGGTCTCTTTCACTTTAACAGTGATTAACTCAGAAACCAAGGTTTCGGTTACAGGTGATATCAAGTACAATTATGAGATCAAATTAGCACTCAATATTGAAGTTGGGCAAGTTTTTTACATAATACTTGATACTGGAGTTAAATGCAGGTTTTTTACATAGTACTAGATACTGAGTTAAATGCAAGCTTTTTTACATAGTATTTGATACTGGAGTTAAATGCAGGTTTTTTACATAGTACTTGATACTGGAGTTAAATGCAGGTTTTTTACATAGTACTTGATACTGGAGTTAAATGCAGGTTTTTTACATAGTACTTGATACTGGAGTTAAATGCAGGCTTTTTACATAGTACTAGATACTGGAGTTAAATGCAGGTTTTTTACATAGTACTTGATACTGAGTTAAATGCAGGTTTTTTACATAGTACTTGATACTGGAGTTAAATGCAGGCTTTTACATAGTACTAGATACTGGAGTTAAATGCAGGCTTTTTACATAGTGTTTGATACTGGAGTTAAATGCAGGCTTTTTACATAGTACTAGATACTGGAGTTAAATGCAGGCTTTTTTAGTACTAGATACTGGAGTTAAATAGGTTTTTTACATAGTACTTGATACTGGAGTTAAATGCAGGTTTTTTACATAGTACTAGATACTGGAGTTAAATGCAGGTTTTTTACATAGTACTAGATACTGGAGTTAAATGCAGGCTTTTTACATAGTACTAGATACTGGAGTTAAATGCAGGCTTTTTATTGTAATCAGATCTAGTAACACTAAAAGTCTAGTGGATCACCAGCAAAACTTTTTTAATCAATTCAAATACTGATTTGACCCACTAGTTTATTTGCCAAGAACCTAAAGGTTACTTAAAATCTACATGCCAAGTATGGAGGTTGTGGGTGCAGTGGTTCCTGAGTTATAAGCGGTCAAAGTTAGAGACGTTCAGCGTTTTATATAGATAGTTAGGATATAGTACTGACTGCTAGAACTATTCATGTGTCCTACCAATTCCTTCTTGGACTGCTGTGACGTTGGGCAAGACCTGACACACTCTACGGCCGAGGCCCCCAGGTGAGAGAAGGTCAGGACGAGGTAGCTGGCCAACAGGTTCCACAGGGCCACTGGGTTCGGCACTGTCTCTGCTTCTAGCATCTCCCTCAGCATGCACTCCCCTGCAGTGACAGAGCCCTGATGGATGGAAAGAGAGAAACATGAAAATTCTATCTACTCTGCTCCTAAATCTAAGCTTTTATCTAACCAGAATTTGATTTGATTGTCTTTTATTTGTATGATTTTATTTACCCACATCTCGGTGGTCCAGAGGCAAGGTGTCGGTCTCTCAACCAAAACGGTCATGGGTTGAAGCCCTGGCAGGTTGAAAAGTTTTCTTGAGTTTTAAAAAAAAAGTAAAACCTACCCCCTGACCCACGCAGGCACCTTGTCCCATTAGAGAAGGGCAATAAAAAAACCCTAGATAGCCAATACGCGAATGTCAATGATCCCGTTCATCTGGAGGATGTCTCGTCTTGCATCAAGATCAAAGAACTTGATGACACTGGCTAGTAGAAGTTTAAAGCAGAGATTCTAGTGTTAGCTTGGCCTACAACACGATTGTAGATGGACAGAGAAGTGTGGCATTTCCGTTTTATGGTATTATGTGGCAGACCATTTGCCATGAACAGAAAAAGTGGGAGGTTGTTTGCCAAAAAGATGAAGATATAGAAAAAGACAGCGTACAATTTGAAAATGCTAAAAAAAATTAATGCGGAAAAGAAAAAGTTCAAAAAGTGTACAATCTGGAGAGAAAAAAAGACATACAATCTCAAAAACAAATCCACTTTTTTAGCAGTAGGTTGGCAGCGCTGCATTTCACCTTTCGACCAAAGAAAAACCAGCCTCTTACCCGGACTGAAGGTTGTCATAGCGGTCTCTTAGACATGATAATTAAAGAGGATAAAATCTGTTACGTGGGAATGGGACCAGCCTGTAAGGTTGACCAGCCTCTTAGGTGTAACTTTATTGTACCTTTATAATAATAATAATAATAATGTTTAGATTTACATAGCGCACTATACATAGAAATTACTCTAGGCGCTTTACAATGTCAATAATCGACAATTGAGTCAATTGATAACAAGTTTACATATCATATGTCTCCCGAAAAAATGAGTTTTCAACATTTTTTTAAAGGAATAAATGTTTTGGCTGTTCTTGGTGGCAGTTGGAAGAGAATTCCAGATTCTGGTCCATTGAATGAGAAGGACTTCTCGCCTTGTTTTGAGTTCGGAATAGGTGTGGTTAGGAGGAATTTTACTCTCTGACCTCAGAGGACGTGGTGTGGGGTAGGATTGTCATAATTCAGCAACATATTCAGGTTCTTTAAAACTCGTCTTAGAAAAAAGCAAAAGCAAAACTACAACCCTAAGCAAAACAACAAAGAGTAATACATTGTGTTATTTAAAACAGGCCTACCTGTACCACGTGAGTGTAGAGCTTCAATATTGCCACCTGGACGGACTGGCTCTCGTTATCAGGTCTTTTGTTCAATTCGCTGAGAACAGCTTTTGCAAGAGTCATGTCCCCTTCAAGCAGGCCAAGGGCACACAGGGCCAGTAGTCCATGGAAAGATGGAGATTCGGTTTGGAATCTGGACATTCAACGACAGTAACAACAGTTTTCATTGACAACGGAATGAAAATATGTCTTCCTCTATTATCTACTTGTCTACCCATTGATACTGGCCTACAGTCGATTCAACAGGAACAATATCACTACTGTCACCAGTCGTCACCAGTATCACTACCGTCACCACACTACCATCACCAGTATCACTGCCGTCACCACACTACCATCACCAGTATCATTACCGTCACCACACTACCATCACCAGTATCACTACCGTCACCACACTACCATCACCACACTACCATCACCAGTATCACTACCATCACCAGTATCACTACCGCCACCACACTACCATCACCAGTATCATTACCGCCACCACACTACCATCACCACACTACCATCACCAGTATCACTACCATCACCACACTACCATCACCAGTATCACTACCAGTATCACCACACTACCGTCACGACACTACCATCACCAGTATCACTACCGCCACCACACTACCATCACCACACTACCATCACCAGTATCACTACCGTCACCACACTACCATCATCACACTACCATCACCACACTACCATCACCAGTATCACTACCGTCACCACACTACCATCACCACACTACCATCACCAGTATCACTATCATCACCACACTACCATCACCAGTATCACTACCGCCACCACACTACCATCACCACACTACCATCACCACACTACTACCATCACCAGTATCACTACCGCCACCACACTACCATCACCAGTATCATTACCGTCACCACACTACCATCACCAGTATCACTACCGTCACCACACTACCGTCACCACACTATCATCACCAGTATTACTACCATCACCACACTCAGTCCACCACACTACCATCACCAGTATCACTACCGTCACTACACTACCATCACCAGTATCATTATCGTCTCCGCTCTTTTGAATATTATTCATTGCAATGATTACATTTACATGTTTTAGAAAAATGTTAATTCTTTTGATGTTATGTCACACATGTTTTAATCTTGTAATGCTTAAATGTGTATAAGCTGTTTGTGTGTGAAGAATAATTTACTTATCAAAAGCGTGTCGTATTTCATATTGTATTTTGTATTGAAGGTATTGTAACATGTATAGTAAAAGTGTGTTGTATTTCATATTGTATTAAAGGTATTGTAACATGTTAGTAAAAGTGTGTTGTATTTCATATTGTATTAAAGGTATTGTAACATGTAAATAGTAAAAGTGTGTTGTATTTCATATTGTATTAAAGGTATTGTAAAAGTGTGTTGTATTTCATATTGTATTGAAGGTATTGTAAAAGTGTGTTATATTTCATATTGTATTAAAGGTATTGTAAAAGTGTGTTGTATTTCATATTGTATTAAAGGTATTGTAAAAGTGTGTTGTATTTCATATTGTATTAAAGGTATTGTAAAAGTGTGTTGTATTTCATATTGTATTAAAGGTATTGTAAAAGTGTGTTGTATTTCATATTGTATTAAAGGTGTAGTAAAAGTGTGTTGTATTTCATATTGTATTAAAGGTATTGTAAAAGTGTGTTGTATTTCATATTGTATTAAAGGTATTGTAAAAGTGTGTTGTATTTCATATTGTATTAAAGGTATTGTAAAAGTGTGTTGTATTTCATATTGTATTAAAGGTATTGTAAAGTGTGTTGTATTTCATATTGTATTGAAGGTATTGTAACATGTATAGTAAAAGTGTGTTGTATTTCATATTGTATTAAAGGTAGTGTAAAAGTGTGCTGTATTTCATATTGTATTAAAGGTATTGTAAAAGTGTGTTGTATTTCATATTGTATTAAAGGTATTGTAAAAGTGTGTTGTATTTCATATTGTATTAAAGGTATTGTAACATGTATAGTAAAAGTGTGTTGTATTTCATATTGTATTAAAGGTATTGTAAAGTGTGTTGTATTTCATATTGTATTGAAGGTATAGTAAAAGTGTGTTGTATTTCATATTGTATTAAAGGTATTGTAAAAGTGTGTTGTATTTCATATTGTATTAAAGGTATTGTAAAAGTGTGTTAGGTATTTCATATTGTATTAAAGGTATTGTAAAAGTGTGTTGTATTTCATATTGTATTAAAGGTATTGTAAAAGTGTGTTGTATTTCATATTGTATTGAAGGTATTGTAACATGTATAGTAAAAGTGTGTTGTATTTCATATTGTATTAAAGGTATTGTAAAAGTGTGCTGTATTTCATATTGTATTAAAGGTATTGTAAAAGTGTGTTGTATTTCATATTGTATTAAAGGTATAGTAAAAGTGTGTTGTATTTCATATTGTATTAAAGGTATAGTAAAAGTGTGTTGTATTTCATATTGTATTATATTGTAAAAGTGTGTTGTATTTCATATTGTATTAAAGGTATAGTAAAAGTGTGTTGTATTTCATATTGTATTAAAGGTATTGTAAAAGTGTGTTGTATTTCATATTGTATTAAAGGTATAGTAAAAGTGTGTTGTATTTCATATTGTATTAAAGGTATAGTAAAAGTGTGTTGTATTTCATATTGTATTAAAGGTATAGTAAAAGTGTGTTGTATTTCATATTGTATTAAAGGTATAGTAAAAGTGTGTTGTATTTCATATTGTATTAAAGGTATTGTAAAAGTGTGTTGTATTTCGTATTGTATTAAAGGTATTGTAAAAGTGTGTTGTATTTCATATTGTATTAAAGGTATAGTAAAAGTGTGTTGTATTTCATATTGTATTAAAGGTATTGTAAAAGTGTGTTGTATTTCATATTGTATTAAAGGTATAGTAAAAGTGTGTTGTATTTCATATTGTATTGAAGGTATTGTAACATGTATAGTAAAAGTGTGTTGTATTTCATATTGTATTGAAGGTATTGTAAAAGTGTGTTGTATTTCATATTGTATTAAAGGTATAGTAAAAGTGTGTTGTATTTCATATTGTATTAAAGGTATTGTAACATGTATAGTAAAAGTGTGTTGTATTTCATATTGTATTAAAGGTATAGTAAAAGTGTGTTGTATTTCATATTGTATTGAAGGTATTGTAAAAGTGTGTTATATTTCATATTGTATTAAAGGTATAGTAAAAGTGTGTTGTATTTCATATTGTATTAAAGGTATTGTAACATGTATAGTAAAAGTGTGTTGTATTTCATATTGTATTAAAGGTATAGTAAAAGTGTGTTGTATTTCATATTGTATTAAAGGTATAGTAAAAGTGTGTTGTATTTCATATTGTATTAAAGGTATTGTAAAAGTGTGTTGTATTTCATATTGTATTAAAGGTATTGTAACATGTATAGTAAAAGTGTGTTGTATTTCATATTGTATTAAAGGTATAGTAAAAGTGTGTTTTATTTCATATTGTATTAAAGGTATTGTAACATGTATAGTAAAAGTGTGTTGTATTTCATATTGTATTAAAGGTATAGTAAAAGTGTGTTGTATTTCATATTGTATTAAAGGTATTGTAAAAGTGTGTTGTATTTCATATTGTATTGAAGGTATTGTAACATGTATAGTAAAAGTGTGTTGTATTTCATATTGTATTAAAGGTATAGTAAAAGTGTGTTGTATTTCATATTGTATTAAAGGTATTGTAAAAGTGTGTTGTATTTCATATTGTATTGAAGGTATTGTAACATGTATAGTAAAAGTGTGTTGTATTTCATATTGTATTAAAGGTATAGTAAAAGTGTGTTGTATTTCATATTGTATTAAAGGTATAGTAAAAGTGTGTTGTATTTCATATTGTATTGAAGGTATTGTAACATGTATAGTAAAAGTGTGTTGTATTTCATATTGTATTAAAGGTATTGTAAAAGTGTGTTGTATTTCATATTGTATTAAAGGTATTGTAAAAGTGTGTTGTATTTCATATTGTATTAAAGGTATTGTAAAGTGTGTTGTATTTCATATTGTATTGAAGGTATTGTAACATGTATAGTAAAAGTGTGTTGTATTTCATATTGAATTGAAGGTATAGTAAAAGTGTGTTGTATTTCATATTGTATTAAAGGTATTGTAAAAGTGTGTTGTATTTCATATTGTATTAAAGGTATAGTAAAAGTGTGTTGTATTTCATATTGTATTAAAGGTATAGTAAAAGTGTGTTGTATTTCATATTGTATTAAAGGTATTGTAAAAGTGTGTTGTATTTCATATTGTATTAAAGGTATAGTAAAAGTGTGTTGTATTTCATATTGTATTGAAGGTATTGTAAAAGTGTGTTGTATTTCATATTGTATTAAAGGTATTGTAAAAGTGTGTTGTATTTCATATTGTATTAAAGGTATTGTAAACGTGTGTTGTATTTCATATTGTATTGAAGGTATTGTAACATGTATAGTAAAAGTGTGTTGTATTTCATATTGAATTGAAGGTATAGTAAAAGTGTGTTGTATTTCATATTGTATTAAAGGTATTGTAAAAGTGTGTTGTATTTCATATTGTATTAAAGGTATTGTAACATGTATAGTAAAAGTGTGTTGTATTTCATATTGTATTAAAGGTATAGTAAAAGTGTGTTGTATTTCATATTGTATTAAAGGTATTGTAAAAGTGTGTTGTATTTCATATTGTATTAAAGGTATTGTAAAAGTGTGTTGTATTTCATATTGTATTGAAGGTTATTGTAAAAGTGTGTTGTATTTCATATTGTATTAAAGGTATTGTAAAAGTGTGTTGTATTTCATATTGTATTAAAGGTATTGTAAAAGTGTGTTGTATTTCATATTGTATTAAAGGTATTGTAAAAAGTGTGTTGTATTTCATATTGTATTGAAGGTATTGTAACATGTATAGTAAAAGTGTGTTGTATTTCATATTGTATTAAAGGTATTGTAAAAGTGTGTTGTATTTCATATTGTATTAAAAGTATTGTAAAAGTATGTTGTATTTCATATTGTATTAAAGGTATTGTAAAAGTGTGTTGTATTTCATATTGTATTGAAGGTATTGTAAAAGTGTGTTGTATTTCATATTGTATTAAAGGTATTGTAAAAGTGTGTTGTATTTCATATTGTATTAAAGGTATTGTAAAAGTGTGTTGTATTTCATATTGTATTGAAGGTATTGTAACATGTATAGTAAAAGTGTGTTGTATTTCATATTGTAATGAAGGTATTGTAAAAGTGTGTTGTATTTCATATTGTATTAAAGGTATTGTAAAGTGTGTTGTATTTCATATTGTATTAAAGGTATTGTAACATGTATAGTAAAAGTGTGTTGTATTTCATATTGTATTAAAGGTATAGTAAAAGTGTGTTGTATTTCATATTGTATTAAAGGTATTGTAAAAGTGTGTTGTATTTCATATTGTATTAAAGGTATTGTAAAAGTGTGTTGTATTTCATATTGTATTGAAGGTATTGTAAAAGTGTGTTGTATTTCATATTGTATTAAAGGTATTGTAAAAGTGTGTTGTATTTCATATTGTATTAAAGGTATTGTAAAAAGTGTGTTGTATTTCATATTGTATTAAAGGTATTGTAAAGTGTGTTGTATTTCATATTGTATTGAAGGTATTGTAACATGTATAGTAAAAGTGTGTTGTATTTCATATTGTATTAAAGGTATTGTAAAAGTGTGTTGTATTTCATATTGTATTAAAGGTATTGTAAAAGTGTGTTGTATTTCATATTGTATTAAAGGTATTGTAAAAGTGTGTTGTATTTCATATTGTATTAAAGGTATTGTAAAAGTGTGTTGTATTTCATATTGTATTAAAGGTATTGTAAAAGTGTGTTGTATTTCATATTGTATTAAAGGTATTGTAAAAGTGTATTTGTATTTCATATTGTATTGAAGGTATTGTAACATGTATAGTAAAAAGTGTGTTGTATTTCATATTGTATTGAAGGTATTGTAACATGTATAGTAAAAGTGTGTTGTATTTCATATTGTATTAAAGGTATTGTAAAAGTGTGTTGTATTTCATATTGTATTAAAGGTATTGTAAAAGTGTGTTGTATTTCATATTGTATTGAAGGTATTGTAAGTGTGTTGTATTTCATATTGTATTGAAGGTATTGTAAGTGTGTTGTATTTCATATTGTATTGAAGGTATTGTAACACCAAAACAATGTGTCCCTTTTGGATATAAAGTTGTATCTTATGGTATGAAGAAAAGCGGGGACAGAAACGGTCAGGAAGGAAGAATTGTAATTATCATCACTTGTTCCGTTTCGAACTGTAGAGACTAGGGTAAGTTCCAGCTCTATGGGCCATAATGGCCTTGAAGGAACTTAACGTACGATAATGAAGTAACGTGAGATTTCGTTTCATTGAAATTTTCCCATTCCACCATACGCAGTAATCTTAGGGTGAATTCAGAAGAAACGGCAAGATTAAAGATATGTAAAAGAGTGAAGGAATAAAGTAAGACCTACCAGTTTGTTTGTTTGATTTGATTTGATTTGATTTGATTTGATTTACCCACATCTGCAACTAAGGTGATCTCTGGGTTTTTAGTAGGATTTTTAATTTTGTCCGGACTGCCCTATAAACAGGCAAAGGATCTTTAACATGCACAGAGTGTTGTTATTTTCCCACAGGACCTCCTTTTTATCATCCGTCTCCGATGGGACTCGGTGTCGATCCACCTACCTGGACCAGGAGGGTAGGTTTTGCTCAGAAAAAAATTAAAGAATATTTTTTAACCTTCGGGTGGGGCTCGAACCCACTGCCTTTTAGTTGAGAAGGCCGACACCTTGTCTCTGGACTACCAAGTCCCCAAGACCTACCAGCAGTCCTGCAAATATCGTCTACAACAAATAATAATGTGAGAAGACATGCGAGGCGTACCCGTTGAATAACTGCGACTTGGCTTCCTGGCCATCGCCAGCCTTGAAAGCAACCATGCCCATGGCCGTGTACAACTGCGACTGCAGCACAGCATCATCAGCATTGGAAAGTTTCTGTACGGCAAACTGGTACACTGTCAAGTAAAAAGTGAGAGGGGAAATGAAAAGGGGATAAAAATAAGATGAAATAAAAACAGGCGTGCGAAACACATTTTCATTCAGCATGCACATCACGCTTGCAGATTCATTTTGTTTGTTTGTTTGTTTGTTTGTTTGTTTAATTGAAATTTACCTTATACACCATTGTGTTGATTTCAGAATTAAGAGGAAAGAGCAAGATAAAAAAGAAGTTAAAAAAGAGTAAAAGGAAAGAAGTAGGGCCTATCAGCAGTACCTGCCAACCGCCTGCTGTAGATTCATGACCAAGAAAGATGTTCCATTCGTCTATTCATAATCGTATGAGAAATAGCTGAAATATTATTCCTGTGTGAGGTGCTTTTTACAATTTTATTTGTACTTTTTATCCTTTTAACTACCTTATAAAAGTTTACTTTCCTAAACGAAAAATTACATAATTTTATTAGGACTGTATTCATCCTGTGTGTCTAGAAGTTTGTGTGTGTGTGTGTGTGTGTGTGTGCGTGTGTCTGTTTGTGGAATATAAATTCATTTAACTGGTTTTCTACTTCTTGGTTGCAGTGTCGATTTTCATGTCACAAATTGCAGTTTTATGCTGCATTAGTGTAGCTTGGTGTATGAAATTCCTATTGTGCTTCATAACATTTATTGTTTTTAAGTCTTGTAGGAATGAGTGCGCAATAGAAATGTACAATATTATTATTATTATTATCATTATCATCATTATCATTATCATCATCATCATCATCATCATCATCATCATCATCATCATCATCATCATCATCATCATCATCATCATCATCATTATTATTACTATTATCATTCTTCTTTTCTTCTTCTCTCTTCTTCTTCTTCTTATTATTATTATTATTATTATCATTATCATTATTATCACTATTATTATTATCATCATTATCATTATTAATCATTATTATTGTTATTATTGTTATTATTAATTATTATCAATTATTATTAATTAGTATTATTATTATTTTTATTGTTATTATTATTATTATTATTATTATTATTATTATTATTATTATTATTATTATTATTATTATTATTATTATTATTATTATGATTATGATTATTATTATTATGATTATGATTATTATTATGATTATTATTATTATGATTGTTATTATTATTATTATTATTAATATTATTATTATTATAATTATTATTATGATTATTATTATTATTACTAGAAAGAAACTCAAAAGAGTTGTGGGAAGAAGAGGACCGCTAGTGTTCATCACCAAGTGGTTTGGCCCATAACTTCCTTGCACTCTAACTCTCACATGGCCAGATCACGACTAGGTCATGACTCCTAGATGCCCCTCTATCTTCTCCTTTTTTCCTGAAGGTTCGAGACCCATGACGTCACTCTCCCAACTCTCGTAACCAATTCGGAGACCCATGATGTCACTCTCCCAACTCGTAACCAATTCGGAGACCCATGACATCACTCTCCCAACTGCTAACCAAGTTCGGTGACCCATGATGTCACTCTCCCAACTGTAACCAATTAACCCATGATGTCACTCTCCCAACTCGGTGACCCATGATGTCACTCTCCCAACTGCTAACCAAGTTCGGAGACCCATGATGTCACTCTCCCAACTGCTAACCAAGTTCGGAGACCCATGATGTCACTCTCCCAACTCGTAACCAATTCGGTGACCCATGACGTCACTCTCCCAACTGCTAACCATGCTCTCACTGCTGTTTGACTTTTCTAATAAGCACTTTTAGCAGGGTAAATAAAAAGAGAGAAAAAAACAAAACAACAATCCACAAATGAACATGTAACAAAAAACAAAACAACAATCCACAAATGAACATGTAACAAAAAAACAAAACAACCCACAAATAACATATAAAAAACAAAACAACAACCCACAAATGAACATATAACAAAAAACAAAACAACCCACAAATGAACATGTAATAAAAAACAAAACAACAATCCACAAATGAACATATAACAAAAAACAAAGAGAGCAAAAACAATAAAACTGAAAATCAGTAGAGAAATCCAAAACAAACCTAAAAAACAAAACCTTGAGAAAACTTTTCATGAAGGGAACAAAAACCTTGTAAAACCACAAATGACGATCAATTATACAATGTATACACATACATATACACATACATATACATACATATATATACATATATATGTAACTCATGAGGTTATCAAGTCCGTTATTATGTGTGCACCTTTAAGACTTTGCTCAAAATTGGAAGACTTGTACTCAGCCAGGCCAAACAGACACAGGTGATGGAAGTCAGGTGATCGGCTAGAAGGCTAAACTGTTTCACTGAGTCTTCGAATCTTCCCTGCTTGCTGAAATTCACATACATTAAAAAACAAACAAAATTTTTTTATTTATCAATCTCATCAAAACTAATATCGACAGTGAAATTCACAAACCGTGTAAGTCAATTTTTTTATGTTTTGAGAAAATCAAAGAAAAAGATGCTGTGCATTTCAATAGATTTTCACATACATACAAGTCAAAAACTAGACCCAATACGGATACACGGATTGCTCGTATGGTTGTTATAGGGGTTTCTATTGGTTCTTGTGCCACTGAATCCTAACTAGACTAAGCATAGGGGCTTCTTAATGTTAAAAAGCGGGGAAAAAAAGGTGTTACTAATTTTAGACTTACACGGTTTGCGACTTTCATCATCGATATTAAGGACAAGTGTCATTACCGTTTGAACTGAATTACAAAGATCGACAACATAAGGCATTGTTTATGTGATGCAAAGCTCAACTTTTGACATACGGAATGGTTTTGATAATCTAGTAAGCCTTATGGTAAAAACAAATGCTGAGGTCATTGCTTTGTTTATTTCATAGACATTTACCACATCTACCACGTATGCCACGTATGTGGTAATCTCAGGATAATTCATTTTGAAAAATGTAATTTCATATCGTAATCTTTTGTTTAAAAACATTAAAACTATATTTTCTTTGCAAGAAGAAGTCGATTATCAAACAAAATGTCCTTATATTGAATACACGGTTGCCAACCTTTTCAAATTGAGAAACAGACTTTGACCACGCAGACTAATTCTAACTTGAACGATGGCCCGTGATAATTCAGAAAACATTAATAGTTTGACTTGAATTAACCCCCTTGAGGTAAGTAAAAACAAATTGTCAGCCCTTCAAGCAAAATCTGGCGGTATTTTTGTCACCTCAGATTTGCATCTCCAGATTTTCCCAATTTTAGAGTTTCTTGAAAAAAACAGTACAGCTTAACCTCAAATACGTACTTTTCAAGGTAAATACAGACTTATGAACTCAAAGCCAAAATTATGTACATAACACATATTTTATGTACTGGTTGGCAGCTTTGAAAAAAAAAGAAAACCTGCCAGTAGTTTTAAAGCTCAAGTCAAACATAAATAACTCATAGATCTTGCCGTGTGATGCTTTCAAATGATAAAAAAACAAAACTTTTCAATTTATTTTTCTGACCAGAGAACACGAGCAAAATTCATTTGGACGTCTTTCTTCACATTCCTGGGGTCTTTCTCTGTCAGCAGCTTCAAAGATCTAGAGACAAAATGAAGAAAAAAAAGCTCATCATTCAATGAAAACTTCAAACTTTGCAAAGAATGACTATGTGGGGAGGAAAAAAATGGCTAAAACATTTTTTATTGTTTTTACTGATAACACAAATGGGACACGGATTTTTACAGTGCCAACAATTACATCAAATTTCTGTTTCATGTCAAATATCATTTCACAGACACTATAGCTATTTTCAAGTAACGATAACACAAACAAAAAGATAGAACTACCGCTGAACAAACAAGCCTAGCACTTAAAACTCATCATTTAAAGACTACTGAGGTAAAAAAAATTCCCTTACCATTCTTGCAAATCCTAAAAAAAAACAACAGCCCAAGCCTTAGCCCCTAATTCTTTCTTTTCTTTTTTTCTTTCATTTTTTTCTTTACAGAATTTACACAAAAAAATCGGTTATAAAATATTTACAAAACAGCTAGATCAAAAAATATTTTTTAAATGAAGGCGTATCATGGTATTTAAGACCATTCTGTATGTATTCTCACGTTTGAAAGGCACCTATGGAAGACGTCAAGAGATTCTGATGTTCATAAATCAAACCCAGCATGTTGAAAGCAATAGCATCAACTTTGTTTCGGACTGAAATGGAAGCAACAAAATGGAAAATCAACTTTTTATCGTTTACTATAATGACTTCCAACATTCTTAATACTTTAACTACCACAGTTATTTCTGGCTTAAGACCGCACTTAATTTTGGTACAACGTAAGGAGCAGAAGTGGATGTAGAAAAAAATGACTAACAAATGTGTAAAAGAAAAAAAATGTAGTGCCTTGGCGTGGGCACCAAAAGATAATGCGGCTGGCATTCCAATTTCTTTAGAGAACGGAATATTGGCTATCATCGAGCTTACACTCAATGCAACAGGAGTCATCTATGTTGTCCAAGTATGCAGATAGGGTAAATTTTCTTGCCCAAAAAAAAAGAACGAAATGCCTGAAGTGGGGCTTGGCCTCAGCACCTCTGGGTCACAGTGCAATGTCTTTTAAGCACCCTGCCATCTCATGTAAACCGAGCAGAGAATCAGATCAAGCACTGTAACAATGATCTTTGCCACGTCACGGAAATTTACGACTGTAAACAGTTGGAAAAAAACCCAGGAAGGAATACGATGAAACAAATAATGTGTCTCCCATGAAGAACCGATTTATCGGCTTGTCGTCGGAATATGTCAGTATTGGAAAATAATTTATCGAAATGTGGTAGTCAAAGAGTTAAAAGTCACATGTTATTTCTGCAATGGGATTTCCTAAGTTTCACACCTCTCTCCAACCTGGTAATATGTGAAGTAATATCCTGTTATTGTTACAAATAAGAAACACTTCATTGTTTATGCTATAAATAACAGAAGGGATGACATACAATGAATAAGAATCATTTCAATGATATCATTACTATATATAGAAAACAACTTCCTAATTACTGTTCCCCTTGCCTCTACCACACTGGCTTTTCTACCCGTTTTGATTAGATTTGATTTACCCACAATCACGACTAAGATGATCTCTGGATTTTTGGTAGGATTTTTAATTTTGCCCGGATTGCCCTGTATACAGCCAAGGGATCTTTTAACGTGCACAGAGTGTTGTGATCTGCACACTGGACCTCCTTTTCATCGTCCGTCTCCCATGGGACTATGTGTTGATCTACCTACCTACGTGGATCAGGGGGAGATTTTACTAAAAAAAATATCTAGAACATTTTTTAACCGTTGGAGAGGCTCGAACCCACTACCTTTATGTTGAAAGGCCGATGCCTTGCCTCTAGACTACAGAGTCCCCCGCTTTCTACCCACGTTACCTTCAATCTAACGCCATCTTTGTGTTAGTCACTCATTTATAAGCCTGACGCTATTAAAGTACAATTGACTTTCCTTCCTTCTGAAGGACTCGGTAATCCAGAGGCAAGGTCTCGACCTCTCAACCAAAAGGTAGTGGGTTCGAGCCCTGCCAACACTTGAAAAATGTTCTCAAGTTTTTTTCGAGCAAAATCTACCCCCTGGTCCAGGTAGGTGGAACCTAGTCCCATCAGAGACGGACGATAAGAAGGAGGTCCCACGTGCAGATCACAACAATCTGTGCACATTAAAGATCTCTTGGCTGTTTACAGGGCAGTCTGGGCAAAAGTTTTTTAAAATCCTACAAAAGCCCCCAAGATCACCATAAACAAAATAGGATCTTGTCAGTGTCCGTTGGAAGTTTCTATCAGGCAATTGTACCAAATGCTTCCTAGAGAGTTGATATTACATGGACTTTCTTCAAACCAAACAGCCTGCAAGGGGAAATAAATAATGGGAAGTCGGGGAGCCTGCACTTGTGCGGAGAAGAGACATGGACTATAAATCTACCTTTATCTTTCTCCAAATGGCGTTGGTGGCCGAGTGGTTAGGCTACCAGACTGTGTTCCTTCAGAAAGACACTTAACACGCATGTTCCCCACTCCACCCCACCCAGGTGAAAATCGGTACAAGCACTAGTTTGGGAGTAAAAAACCCACGTTAGGCTAGCGTCATGTCCATAAGGTGATTATTATTATTATTATTATTATTCATTATCACCTGTTCCGTTTCACTCTATGACACAACGGGAAAAGGCGCCGGCTCTACGGCTTGTAGAAAGCCTTGAAGAGACGCCGGCTCTACGGCTTGTAGAAGCCTTGAAGAGACGCGGCTCTACGGCTTGTAGAAGCCTTGAAGAAGAGACGGCCAGAAGCCTTGAAGAGACGCCGGCTCTACGGCTTGTAGAAGCCTTGAAGACGCCGGACGGCTTGTAGAAGCCGCGGCTCTACGGCTTGTAGAAGCCTTGAAGAACGCCGGCGGCTTGAGAAGCCGCCGGCTCTACGGCTTGTAGAAGCCTTGAAGAGACGCCGGCTCTACGGCTTGTAGAAGCCTTGAAGAGACGCCGGCTCTACGGCTTGTAGAAGCCTTGAAGAGAGCCGGCTCTACGGCGCCGGCTCTACGGCTTGTAGAAGCCTTGAAGAGACGCCCGGCTCTACGGCTTGTAGAAGCCTTGAAGAGACGCGGCTCTACGGCTTGTAGAAGCCTTGAAGAGCGCCGGCTCCGGCTTGTAGAAGCCTTGAAGAGACTTTTTTTCTCTTTTTTTTATCTTTTTCTCTCCAAACAAAATACCCACCCACCTACCTGTATATTTTACAAGAGCGTCAGAAGCTGAAGGTATGGCAGCCATCTGGTGGATACAGTAGTTGAACAATTCGCTGCCAAGCTTGGATTCGTCCTCAGTACACCCAGGACATACTGACCGTAGCCCAGTTGGCTTTCAGGCTGAGAGATGAAAGAAAGAACAGAAATGCATCAATAAAATTGTGAAGAAATTAATTTGGCTCTGATTATTTCATCTAGATACAGGACCAGGGCGAAACTTGTAATTCCCTAAAGACACTGACCATGGAAAGAGAAAGATGGATATCCTTCATTGCTGCCCTACATGCCAATTGGCATAATGGGCAGTAAGTAAGCAAGTGATTATTTCATTTATAGAACAAACCAACAAAAAAAACATCAATGACGATTACATTCCATGTAGCAGAGTGTTGAGAATATTTGAGAAATTGTAAAGCCAAAAGAAACAAAAAACTTTTATAATGTCCACAAGAGGCGTATAATAATCATGTACGTTATGCAAAGATGGATGAAGTCATACGCCTGCGATAAACAAATCACAATGATAAACAAATCACAATGATAAATAAATTAAAATGATAAACAAATCAAAATGATAAACAAATCACAATGATAAATAAATCAAAATGATAAATAAATCAAAATGATAAACAAATCAAAATGATAAACAAATCACAATGATAAACAAATCACAATCTTGATTAAGTCAAAATGATAAATAAATCACAATGATAAACAAAGCACAATGATAAATCACAATGATAAATAAAACAAAATGATAAACAAATCACAATGATAAATAAATCAAATGATAAAAATCACAATTATAAATAAATCACAAATCAAACAAAATGATAAACAAATCAAAATGATAAACGAATCACAATGATAAATAAATCACAATGATAAACAAATCACAATGATAAACAAATCAAAATGATAAACGAATCACAATGATAAACAAATCACAATGATAAGCAAATCACAATGATAAATAAATCAAAATGATAAACAAATCACAATGATAAACAAATCAAAATGATAAACAAATCACAATGATAAACAAATCACAATGATAAACAAATCACAATGATAAACAAATCACAATGATAAATAAATCAAAATGATAAATAAATCAAAATGATAAACAAATCACAGTGATAAACAAATCACAATCATGAACAAATCAAAATGATAAATAAATCAAAATGATGAACAAATCAAAAGGATCAATAAATCAAAATGATGAACAAATCACAATTATGAACAAATCAAAAGGATAAATAAATCACATGATAAACAAATCACATGATAAACAAATCACATGATAAACAAATTACAATGATAAACAATTCACAATCGTGAATAAGTCAAAATGATAAATAAATTGATGAGTAAATGAAAATGATAAACAAATCACAATGCTAAACAAATCACAATTATAAACAAATCACAAAGATGAATAAATAAAAATGATGAATAAATCACAAAGATGAATAAATCCCAATAATGAATATATCACAATGGTGAATAAATCACATGGCTGAATAAATCAAAATGATGAATAAATCACAATGATGAATAAATCACAATGATGAATAAATCACAATGATGAATAAATCACAATGATGAATAAATCACAATGATAAATAAATCACAATGATGAATAAATCACAATGATGAATAAATCACAATGTATATCTATAAAGCTGAACGTCTCTAACTTTGACCACGTATAACTCAAGAACCATTGCACCTACAACCTCCAAATTTGCATGTATATATTCAAAATCCCTGCTTTATGTTCTTAGCAAATAAACTCTTGAATCAGGCCAGTATTCTAATTGATTGGAAAAAAATTGTTTTGTCTCGATCCACAACACTTTTTTATTGTTACTAGATTTCTAGATCTATTTTCTCGATTTCCGGCCATAACAATAAAAAACCAGCATAATTACTATCAAGTATTATGTAAAAAGCCAGCATAACTTCAGTATCAAGTATTATGTAAAAAGCCAGCATAACTTCAGTATCAAGTACTATGTAAAAAGCCAGCATAACTTCAGTATCAAGTATTATGTAAAAAGCCGGCATAACTTCAGTATCAAGTATTATGTAAAAAGCCGGCATAACTTCAGTATCAAGTATTATGTAAAAGCCAGCATAAGTATCAAGTATTATTAAAAAGCCAGCATAACTTCAGTATCAAGTATTATGTAAAAAGCGGCATAACTTCAGTATCAAGTATTATGTAAAAAGCCAGCATAACTTCAGTATCAAGTATTATGTAAAAAGCCAGCATAACTTCAGTATCAAGTATTATGTAAAAAGCCAGCATAACTTCAGTATCAAGTATTATGTAAAAAGCCAGGGTATCAAGTATTATGTAAAAAGCCAGCATAACTTCAGTATCAAGTACTATGTGCATAACCAGGTATCAAGTATTATCATAACTTCAGTATCAAATATTATGTAAAAAGCCGACATAACTTCAGTATTGCTGACTTTATCTAATAATCTGACTTGATTTCATCCGTAAGCTACAGTGGTTTCTGACTTAACCGCTGCCAAAGAGCAAGAGACTCAGCTTTATAATAAAGAGCGATCATAATCCAACATTATTTACGGGCATGCTTGTGATAAATAAATCACAATGATAAATAAGGCACAATGATTAATAACTCATAGTGATGAATAAATCACAATGATAAATAAATCACAATGATAAATAAATCACAATGATAAATAAATCACAATGATAAATAAGGCACAATGATAAATAAATCACAATGATAAATAAATCACAATGATAAATAAATCACAATGATAAATAAATCACAATGATAAATAAATCACAATGATAAATCAAAGATATGACTTACATGAGCTGCTAGGTCGTAGTATGTCGAAACAAATCCATGACTTCTTCATGACCAACTATTTCAGCAATCAAGGCCTGTGGTGAAAATGACACGCAAAAGGGCTGATTGAATTCAATGCAAGGAAATAGTTGTTTTTTTCATTAAAAATTAGCCTATCCAACAACATATGCGGTGGTCTCAGGGTGGTCAAATACGAGATGGCAAAATGGAATATGGGTGAAATACAAGATGGCAAAATGTAAGATAGGTGAAATACGAGATGGCAAAATGTAAGATAGGTGAAATACGAGATGGCAAAATGTAAGAAAGGTGAAATACAAGATGACAAAATGGAAAATAGGTGAAATACGAGATGGCAAAATGGAAGATAGGTGAAATACGAGATGGCAAAATGAAGATAGGTGAAATACGAGATGGCAAAATGGAAGAAAGGTGAAATACGAGATGGCAAAATGAAGAAAGGTGAAATTCGAGATGGCAAAATGGAAGAAAGGTGAAATTCGAGATGGCAAAATGGAAGATGGTGAAAAAATGGCAAAATGAAGAAAGGTGAAATACGAGATGGCAAAATGTAAGATAGGTGAAATACGAGATGGCAAAATGTAAGAAAGGTGAAATACGAGATGGCAAAATGTAAAAAAGGTGAAATATGAGATGGCAAAATGTAAGATAGGTGAAATACGAGATGGCAAAATGGAAGATAGGTGAAATACGAGATGGCAAAATGTAAGATAAGTGAAATACGAGATGGCAAAATGGAAGATAGGTGAAATACGAGATGGCAAAATGGAAGATAAGTGAAATATGAGATGGCAAAATGGAAGATAGGTGAAATACGAGATGGAAAAATGTAAGAATGGTGAAATACGAGATGGCAAAATGTAAGAAAGATGAAATGTGAGATGGCAAAATGGAAGAAAGGTGAAATACGAGATGACAAAATGTAAGATAGGTGAAATACGAGATGGCAAAATGTAAGATAAGTGAAATACGAGATGGCAAAATGGAAGATAGGTGAAATACGAGATGACAAAATGTAAGAAAGGTGAAAGAGTGAAAGACAAGAAGTAAGACCTACCAGTACATCCAACAACCAATGCTTTAATGCAAGTTAGACTTGAACAAACTTGAGGAAAATGTTCGACCCTCAGGGCTTGAACCCATACCTTCTGGTTGTGAGGCCAACACCTTGCCTCTGGACCACAGAGTCCTCTACCCCCCCCCCCCTCTCTCCAGTCAGAGACGGCCATCTCTCTTTGCAATGCTCAATTTTGTTTCCTTGATATTTAACTTCCTCAACAAAATGCATTCATGTCTGAGTGAATTAAGTACGGGTAACAAGACTTAACAGGGACACATTTATAATAATAACAACTGAATTTTCACTTTTTCCCTAATGCATTTTTGGCTAATTTTTTCCTGCCAATGTGTTGCTTGCATCTAAGTTACTATGTAAATGTAAAAAATTTTGGGAAAAATTATTCGGTTGCCATGGTAACGGTGGCCATGTTGAATTTTGATGCCGAAATTTAAAATCTTAAAATCTCAAAAAGTATATGGGCTAGCAATAAAAATTCTTTTTCAGACATATTCTTTAAACCCTTAAATAAGGAGTAAGACATATTTAATTTATCTCAGCTGTTTTTAAATGTGCTTAAAAAAATCAGTATTTCATTAAAAAATAACTATTGATAAATTTTGTAATGTTTTGATTTTAAAAGTGCACAAAAAATGAAAATCAAAATAAACCAGTGAAAATCTCTAGTTCCCAATAACAAATACTATTCTAGCTGTGTACCAAATTTCAACACTCTGGCATGAATACTTTCTGAGATTTTAAGATTTTAAAAACGTTGTATGCTAGAAATCACATCTTTTGAGAAAAACGGGTTTGAAAATTCAACTTTCTTCAGAATGATACAGCCATATTAAAATTGGCCATAGAATTAGTACCTTTTCAGGCTTTATATAAAAAAAATCAACTGATGTACTCGATTCTAAAGATGTTGAAGTAGCATTCTAGAGTGGATTTGGAAAATGGGTGTTATGAGCACAAGACTCTACTAAACGCTGTTACAGCTCACCCGGATACAACTAGAATGAAAAGAACTTTTCTAAAAAATTCCATTAGATTCCCTTAACCACAAATAGGCAAATTAATAAATGGATAAATAAATGAATGAAATTATAATCAAATAAAACTTAAATAAGAACACATACATAATCTAATATAGAAATTAAATTAATTAACTAAAATAATAAATAATTTCATTTTTAAAAATTAAGTAAATAAACATAGAAACAAAGAAATAGAGAAAGAAAGAAATAAATAAAGAAAGAAGGAAAGAAAGAAAGAAATAAAGAAAGAAATAAAGAAAGAAGGAAAGAAAGAAAGAAAGAAAGAAAGAAAGAAAGAAAGAACTAATGGATAACAACGTACCTGACCAATCCATCCAACTACGTAAGTTGGATCCAGCCTTTGTGCCGCCTTGAACGCATCATGAGCCACCTGGAATAAAGACAGAAATAATTTTGCTCTAGCAATACATACAAAACCTGTGATAAACCCTATGAGAAACACTGTATTTTTTGTCACATCCAGAAATATCACATCTGAGTGAAATGTCAAATAAATTTCTGTTTGATTTGATTTTACCCACACCCACCACTAAGGTGATCTCTGGGGTTTTGGTGAGATGTTCAATTCTGCCTGGACTGCCCTGTAAACAGCCGATGAATCTTAACGTGCAGACTATTGTCATCTGCACACAGGACCTCCTTTTATCGCCCATTTCCAATGGGACTAGGTGTCGATCCAGCTACCTGGCCCAGAGAGGTAGATTTTACTCATAACAACTTGAGAAAAATTTTCAATCTGAAGGGGTTTGAACCCATAGCCTTTTGGTTGAGAGGCCAAAACACTTTTCCGAGTCCCTAAGTCAGAAAGAACACAATGCAATTGTCCCTAGTAGGACTTTGATGAAAAAATCATCCTTGCACTCATAGCATAATGACACACAAGTCAGACTTACGTCAGAGCAAACTGGCCTGTTACTGTGGCCTTTGATGAAAAAAATCATCCTTGCACTCATAGCATAATGGCACACAAGTCAGACTACGTCCAGAGCAAACTGGCCTGTTACTGTGGCCTTTGATGAAAATATCAATGGACACAAGTCAGACTTACGTCAGAGCAAACTGGCCTGTTACTGTGGCCTTTGATGAAAATATCATCCTTGCACTCATAGCATAATGGCACACAAGTCAGACTTACGTCAGAGCAAACTGGCCTGTCACTGTGTCCTTTGATGAAAATATCATCTTTACACTCATAGCATAAATGATACACAAGTCAGACTTACGTCAGAGCAAACTGGCCTGTCACTGTGTCCTTTGGATGAAAATATCGTCCTTGCACTCGTAGCATATGGCACACTTAAGAGCAAACTGGCCTGTCACTGTGTCCTTTGATGATGAAAATATCATCAAACTTGTCACTGTGTCCTTTGATGAAAATATCATCCTTGCATAGCATATGGCACACAAGTCAGACTTACGTCAGAGCAAACTGGCCTGTCACTGTGTCCTTTGATGAAAATATCATCCTTGCACTCGTAGCATATGGCACACAAGTCAGACTTACGTCAGAGCAAACTGGCCTGTCACTGTGTCCTTTGATGAAAATATCATCCTTGCACTCTGTGTCACTGTGTCCTTTGATGAAAATACGTCATCCTTGCACTCGTAGCATATGGCACACAAGTCAGACTTACGCAAACTGGCCTGTCACTGTGTCCTTTGATGAAAATATCGTCCTTGCACTCGTAGCATAATGACACACAAGTCAGACTTACGTCAGAGCAAACTGGCCTGTCACTGTGTCCTTTGATGAAAATATCGCCCTTGCACTCATAGCATAATGACACACAAGTCAGACTTACGCCAGAGCAAACTGGCCTGTCACTGTGGCCTTTGATGAAAATATCGTCCTTGCACTCATAGCATAATGGCACACAAGTCAGAGCAAACTGGCCTTCACTGTGTCCTTTGATGAAAATATCATCCTTGCACTCAGAAAGCAAACAAGTCAGGCCTGTCAAAACTGGCCTGTCCTTTGATGAAAATATCATCCTTACACTCATAGCATAATGGCACACAAGTCAGACTTACATCAGAGCAAACTGGCCTGTCACTGTGTCCTTTGATGAAAATATCATCCTTACACTCATAGCATAATGGCACACAAGTCAGACTTAATCAGAGCAAACTGGCCTGTCACTGTGGCCTTTGATATGCCAATGAAATGTTTGTAAAACATTTTTTTAAATGGTTTGAAACATTAGAATAAAATGGCACACGCCAAAAACAATTGACTCAGGTCTCTCTATCTCATAATTTTGCAAAGCTTGAAATAACAACTATACTGGGATTTTAACAGTAATGAGTGTAACATGTCTACCAATTTCTGAGGAGATTGAAGTTCAAATTATGATCAACAGACACTTAGGGAATTTTTTTTTATTGTCTCAAAACTACCAAAAATGATTAAAACAAGACGAGCTCTACACGCGCATGTAATTTAATTGAATTTCAACTTCAATTACAATAGCAGAATTTATTATTTATCAAAAGAATTCATAAATTGAATGCCACTAAAATAAGATGTCTGCTCTTACATGTGCATCTGATGTAAGACAGACTAAGAATAATAGGCCCGTGGAGTGCTGCATAACAGCAAATCATGCCAGCGCAGGGACGAAATAAACAATTGAACATTAGTATGACAATTTTACACAATAAAAAATTTTTTTAAACGCCTCTCAAAGGAAATTACTACAAGTAAAAAGGCCAATTCATAATGTCCCCATACTTATAAAGCAGCGTGGACAAAACATATGGAAAGTGTTCTACATCTTAAATCATTATTGAGCACACAAAAAAAGAACATTTCAGAAAACTAATTTGTTAAAAACTAATTTATAATGTCTACTTGTAAACATTATTGTAAACATTTATTGTGTCAAATTTGGGAGAAACAGATTGTCCAAAGAATAGCCTGAAAAAAAACATGCTTTTTAGACAATTTACCTGGATCTGACCTTCACTTAAATACAAAGATCCTAGATTGCTCCACGCCAAAACATTCTGAAAAAGAACAATTGAACAAAAAGTAAGTAGTCATGATCTCTAGATTAAATAAAATTTAATTAAAGCTAATAATTTAAAAGGCAACATCGACAGTGAAAGTGCAAACCCGTGAAAGTCTAAAATCAGAAACACCCTTTGTCTCCACTTTTTAACATTAAGAATCCCCTATGCTTCGTCTAGTTAGGATTCCGTGGCACAAGAACCAATAGAAACCCGTATAAAATCATTTGAGCAATCTGTGTATCCCTATTGGGTCTAATTTTGACACTTGAAAAACCGTGTCTGTCTGTGAAAATAGATTAAAAAGCGCAGCATCATTTTCTTTGATTTTCTCAAAAAATCCTAAACTGGACTTAACACGGTTTTTGCGACTTTTCCGTCGATATGTTATGTTCATATTAATAATGAATATTTGTATAGAGCCATATCTCATTAAAAATAAGTTCTAGGCCTTTTCACATGGTGATTTCTTTTAAAGCCGCTAAAGTATTGGTATATAGAATATCGAAATAAGTCAGAAAATGAAATTGGATAGATTAATCAAAACGGCAGCTAGATTCACAACTGACGTTAGTCTCATCGATGAAATCTTTGTCAGAAAAACTTTAAAGAAAATATCACTGATAAAAGATGACAATAAACACCCTTTATTTATAAATATAGTTAAATCAAGATTAAAAAGACACGACAGATTTATCTGTTAAGACTAAAACTGAAAGACACCTAAATTCATCTTTACGGACAGGCATAAGACTTTTAAATAATACAAATTATGAAGTTTAAGTGAATGAAATTCTAGAGATAATTTGAAGACAAAACATGTTTTTTTACCATAATTATTATTTAAATCACAATATATGATACGATAAGTAATAACTTTTAAATGGAATATTTATCTTTTACTTTCTTTCTTTTAAATATTATATATTATACA
This sequence comes from Doris montereyensis, assembly GCA_037039925.1. Lineage (NCBI taxonomy): Eukaryota > Metazoa > Mollusca > Gastropoda > Nudibranchia > Dorididae > Doris > Doris montereyensis. The sequence goes on from JAXRKP010000705.1 coordinate 117,836, forward strand.
TGTTGCGTGCATGAAAACGTTAATTCTTGTGTCCATTTATACAATTTATCTACTTATACTTCTATTCATTTTTACACGTCTGTAAACCAAAATTCCTCTCTGGGATGAAATAAATTATTCGAATTGAATTTGAATTGAATTCAATTGAATTACATGGCAAAGTGTAGAAAAAGAAAATAATCGAAAACAAAATAAAATAAAGGCGACAGTCATATTTCAGACATTCCAAAAACTTACATTAGCTTCACATTCTATGGACTTGATGAAACAATGCTGGGCAAAAGAAGGCTTGTAATTTACTGTGGAAATCAACGTGAACAGATATTTTAATGAACTAATATATACACATGATCAAGGGTATTCCACTAAAATTTTGTAACAACGACGCATAGATTCAACATTTCTTTCCTACAAGATGGCAATCACACAAAGGCATTTGTATTGAAAGATGAGGTAAAATCAAAAGGACAACACAAACATCTGTTACTCAGACATTGCTTCCTGAACCCTCTTTTGGAAAAGCACACAATCTAGTGCCAGTCTTCTACCTCTGTTAACATATTTGCAAGCCAGTCTTCTATCTCTGTTAACATAAAGCCTGTCTTCTACCTCTGTTAACATATTTGCAAGCCTGTCTTTTATCTCTGTTAACATATTTCCAAGCCAGTCTTCTATCTCTGTTCACATATTTCTAGTCTTCTTCTATCTCTGTTAACATATTTGCAAGCCAGTCTTCTACCTCTGTTAACATATTTGCAAGCCTGTCTTCTACCTTTATTACTATATTTCCAAGCCAGTCTTCTACCTCTGTTAACATATTTGCAAGCCAATCTTCTACCTGTGTTAATATATTTCCAAGCCAGTCTTCTATCTGTGTTAATATATTTCCAAGCCAATCTTCTATCTCTGTTAACATATTTCCAAGCCAGTCTTCTAGTCTTCTACCTGTGTTAACATATTTCCAAGCCAGTCTTCTACCTGTGTTAACATATTTCCTAGCCAGTCTTCTACCTGTGTTAACATATTTCCAAGCAGTCTTCTACCTGTGTTAACATATTTCCAACCCGTCTTCTACCTGTGTTAACATATTTCTAACCAGTCTTCTACCTGTGTTAACATATTTCCAAGCCAGTCTTCTACTTCTGTTAACATATTTCCAAGCCAGTCTTCTACTTCTGTTAATATATTTCCAAGCCAGTCTTCTACTTCTGTTAACATATTTCCTAGCCAGTCTTCTACCTCTGTTAATATATTTCCAAGCCAGTCTTCTACCTGTGTTAATATATTTCCAAGCCAGTCTTCTACTTCTGTTAACATATTTCCAAACCAATCTTCTACCTGTGTTAATATATTTCCAAGCCAGTCTTCTACCTGTGTTAATATATTTCCAAGCCAGTCTTCTACTTCTGTTAATATATTTCCAAGCCAGTCTTCTACTTCTGTTAATATATTTCCAAGCCAGTCTTCTACTTCTGTTAACATATTTCCTAGCCAGTCTTCTACCTCTGTTAATATATTTCCAAGCCAGTCTTCTACTTCTGTTAATATATTTCCAAGCCAGTCTTCTACTTCTGTTAATATATTTCCAAGCCAGTCTTCTACTTCTGTTAACATATTTCCAACCAGTCTTCTACTTCTGTTAATATATTTCCAAGCCAGTCTTCTACTTCTGTTAATATATTTCCAAGCCAGTCTTCTATATTCAGCTCCTACTTCCTAATTAGGTCTTCTTCCTATTGTTGTATTTCCTTTTGGTTTCTAAAATATGTAACTCCAGAGTCTGATGACGTTTGTAAAAAGAAAATTAAGTTCCTACAGGGCCATTACAGCCCATAGAGCCGGAACTTATCCCAGTTTCAATATCGTGAAGAGGAACAGGTCATAAGAATCACCTCCCTAAGCCTAGCTTGGTCGCCTGATTTCGGAACATCTTCCAGAGATTTTAAATTCACAGAATTTCAGGAAGTTCCAGGAAAGTGGTATCTATGCATTAATGAAAGTATGTTAAATCACCTTTACTGCATGCCAGTACACCCAAGGCATTCCAGTGCTGCCAGTTGGTCAAATCTAAGGCCAAAGCTTTCTGCATCGCTTTCTTCGCTCTGTCCAACAGTCTCACGCAGTTGCCAGACAGATCCTTGTCTGCTTCAGGGCTTCTCGTGGCAGCTTCCTTACATTGGTGATACAAACTTGTGCCCAGGTCGTGCCAGAGTGAACTGTTTTCCGGAAGAATCTTGATGGCAGCTGTAACACCTGTGTTGTAATGGAAAGAGAAATTTGAAGGATCAAAAAGGTAAGAATTCATAAGACTTCTTGGAAATACGAATTTCAAAAGACTATACTAGATTTAAATCCATCCAGCTTTTGATAGATTTGGTTGACAGCACAACATTTGGAAAGTTCAAAGATAAAACAAAAAACGAATAAAAAACATTATAGAAAAAAACAGGAAAGAAAGACACCACAGGGAGCCCTTGCTTTGCTGATCATGGGATTCAAACAAAAATAGTTAGCGTATGTTACATTTCTTGAGGCTACCATTATTAGCCTCACCTTCCACTCTTTATGTAGCACCAAATGTACTTTATCACTATCATCATCATCATTGCCACCATTATTATTATCACCATCAACACCATTTATCATTATCGTCGTCATCATCAAACACCATTGTTGTAAATTCATCCTCATTAAAACCATCATGATCACACCTATCATGACTGTCATCATTGTGTCACTTTCATGCTGATATTTATCCATGATAATTGTTTTATATTATTATATTGTTATGCCAAAGTTAATGAATTACTCTAATGTACAACTAAATGGTAGTTTGTATTTATTCTGTATTGCATGTATTCACTGTAACAAAAACAAATGTCCTGTCGAGGATGATAAGATGAATTGAATTGAATTGAATTGAATTGAATTGAATTGAATTGAATTGAATTGAATTGAATTGAATTGAATTGAATTGAATTGAATTGAATTCAATTCAAATATAGTTAAAAGAAATTCAGATGCATGAAAATTTGCTATAAATAGGACATAAATATTTTAAACTAAGCATACGCACAGCTGACAACGTTTTAAATCAAAAACAGGCTCTGACCATATGAACTAATACTACAAAGACCCGTAATATTCCAGAAAATATCCATAATTTAACTTGACTTAACCCCTTTCAGCTTTCAGGTAAATAACAAAAAATCACTTGTCCACCGGGCGACCATAATTTTGTGAACTCAGAATGGCGTCTGGACTTTCACCCCAATTTGTCTGAGTCTCTGTTGTTAACTTGAGGGTTTTTTTCTTCTTTTTCTTTAAAAAAAAATACCATTAACCATCAAACAAGTACTTTTCAAGATAAATACAGACTTACGTAGTCAAAGCCAACAAAAAATTTACTAAATACGTTTTTATATGTAGTGTTTGGCAGCTATCCATGTGCAAGGAAATGAAGAGAAATTTTCCAAGCACTATTTTCAAAGCACTATTTTCAATAGATCCATCTTTTTGAAAGAATGATGAATCGTGACCTTTACATACCTGCTACCAATCTCCAATATCTGCATCTTGGTGACTTGACTATTTTCTGTGTTCTGGTTCCCCTTACCAAGCATCTTACTGGGAACACTGTGAAGACATTTTACAAGGTAACACGTTTTAACACATTGTCAAAAAAATCTATGCCAGGGCTTCTGATAGCACTCAGCAAAATAACAATTTTAGGATTTTGATTTGATTTGATTTGATCCACATCCATAGCTATGGTGATCTCTGGGATTTCGGTATGATTTTTAATTTTGCCCAGACTGCCCTGTAAACAGCAGAGGGATCTTTAACGTGCACAGTGTTGTGATCTGCACACAGGACCTCCTTTTTATGGTCCGTCTCAATGGGACTAGGTGTCGATCAAACTAGAGAAAAGATTTCAACCTTGGTGGGGATCAAACCCACTATTTTTCAGTTGAGAACCGACACCTTGCCTCTGGACTACCAAGTCCCCATCATTGTAGGAGATTCCAAGGGGTTTCTTAGAACGTTTTCAAAATTCTAGGAAGATCGATGCTGCCTTTCGTTTAATATCAAAATTATCTTCAAGTTACATATTATTTGACACATAGCTTATCAATTTTTATGAAAGTTCACTGATTAACAAGAAGCATTCACTGTGTTACCGAAAGTGATCTTATTACGGACAAGTTTTTATGCGGACACCAAGTTCAGGTTGTGACACCGGAGGCAGTGAACCAGTGATTAACTCAGGTTTGCGGACACCAGCAGGTTTGCGGACACCAGTGTGTTGCGGACACCAGTGATCTTATGAAAGTGAGGGTTTGCGGACACCAGTGAGGGTTTGCGGACACCAGTGGGGTTTGCGGACACCAGTGAGGGTTTGCGGACACCAGTGAGGTTTTCAGTGAGGGTTTGCGGACACCAGTGAGGGTTGCGGACACCGGACACCAGTGAGGGTTTGCGGACACCAGTGAGGGTTTGCGGACACCAGTGAGGGTTTGACACCAGTGAGGGTTTGCGGACACCAGTGAGGGTTTGCGGACACCAGTGAGGTTTGCGGCAGTGACACCAGTGAGTGACACCAGTGAGGGTTTGCGGACACCAGTGAGGGTTTGGACCACCAGTGAGGGTTTGCGGACACCAGTGAGGTTTGCGGACACCAGTGGTTGCGGACACCAGTGAGGGTTTGCGGACACCAGCCGTTTGCATGGAACAGAAGAGTGTGTGCAAAAGGTGAGGCGGAGATTTAGACTAAATTTCAACCATGAGTTTTCACCTTTACACCTTTACTGATACGAGACCTATAGAAACATAATATATTTGCTGAAAGCTGATAAAATAAGGAATTCCCCTATTGAGATGAGATATAATGGCAACAAAAGAAACTTAAACAAAAGACTAAACAATAGTGATGATAGCTGTATATTCAACATAGGCTTGCACACACAGTGTGTTGAATGGTGAAGCCTCACTTTGACGAATGACAGTGAAGCCAATGTCAAAAACTATGAGATTAGAATAAGTTGTGATTTCATTGGCTGTCGTTAGGCTAGGAATTTAAAGGTCAATTTACGTCCTAAACCATATAAGGAGAAAAAATATTCCATCAAGGAGGCCAACCATTTGTAGAATTATTTCAACCTACATCCTTATTTTCCTCTTTTGAAGAAAACATTTCCCCACAATATGTCGGTGTGCATTGAAATCAGTTGCTGCATCCACCTTCCTTTCGATCAAAATGGCAATTTAGGAAATATTTGTGACTTAATTAGAGCTGATTTGAAAAAGCTTCGAGAGAATCTTTCAACCATTGGTGGGGCTCGAACCACTACCTTTTGATTGAGAGGGCCGACACCTTGCCTCTGAACTACCGAGTCCCCCAACATTTGAGACCGAATCAAGTAACCAACAAGTCCAACACCTCTTAATCCGCCAGCTCTTTTTGGTTACATAAACGCGTTATTGTACTAAGTTAAGCAAAAGAATAAATGAAGAGAGATCAGGGCAGCTTCACGAGCCCTTTTGAGGTGCACTAGTGTGAAGGTGAAGACCGATCACGTAAGGTCAGTTGACAGGAAGTCAGAAAAATAGTAAACAAACCAGGTTGCCACAGAGGAGAGAGTTGAACATATAGAATAAGACGGCCGCCACTTGATGCTTGATTTAATTTGATTTACACAAATTTCACTACCGTTGGCGGGACTCGAACCTACTACCTTTTGGTTGAAAGGTGGATACCTTGCCTCTGGACTACCGAGTCCCTCCCCTCCCCCACCCCCACCCCCTGATGTAAACACGAAAGGGTTAAAGAGAAAATGTAGTCACCGGTAAGAGTTGCTGGCCATGTTCGACACAGCATTACAGGCATCCCCCATCAACTTCCACAAACAAGCAAAGTCGGACCTCTGGCTGGCAGCTCTACACAGACAGACAGAGAGAGAGAGAAAATATAAGAAAAAAAGAAAAGAAAAAAAAGGTTGATTTATTATCTAATGAAAGCACACCAAATCTATACATTGAATTAATTTGTAAGAACATTATGAAGTTTCCTAAATGCCTTAAGTAAACAATAACATTTTATGAAGTAAACAACTTTATGGGTTTCTTTTGAAAGACATGTACAACTTTTAAATGATCTCTAAATTGCAATTGGAAGCCTCAAAAATCCCTCTTAATATGGGAAACTATGATTAAAGGCAGGAGAAAAATTACATAATAATGTAAGCTAATATAAGATACAACTTTATGTCCAAAAGTGACACGTTGTTTTGGTGTTACAATACGTTCTATACAATATGAAATACAACACACTTTTACTATACGTAAATTATTCTTCACACAAACAGCTTGCGCACATTTAAGCATTACGTGATTAAAATATGTGTAACATAACATTTTTCTAAAACTATAAACGTAATCATTGCAATGAATAAAATTCAAAAAGAGCGGTGATGACAATGAAACTGGTGATGGTAGTGATGTGTGGTGAAAGATACCTCGATAAACACACTATAGCTTCTTCACAACAGTCCTGTGCCAAGCCATCCAGGCAGTGATGAAGGTTCTGCTTGGCAAGTAACACCAAGCTCTCACCAAGACCTGGAAGAAAATTAGAAAAAGCAAAGGTGAAAAAAAACCCATAAAATAGGTGTAGAAATAAAATTAAAAACACGGTCAAATATATACCAAAAAAAAAAGAGAGATAAAGACGGATTTTTAAGCCGTATCCCTGCACAAATACAGGCTCACAGACTTTAAAATCATGCATTCCCAAGCAGCCATTTCCTTTCAAAGTCCTTTTCAGCTCCCTTAGATCCATGGAGCATACAGTACAGCTGCCTCTTAAGCACTTTATACTAAAACTTTGACAAGATCCCTCTTTGCCTACAACTGGGTACTCATTCACACCTGAGTCAGGGAGGAAAACACAGTGAAGTGTACCTGTTCTAAGAGTAGAATAGATACAACGTCCTGGAAGAAAGACAGGGTTTTGAACCAGTGTTGTGATTACAAACTCACAAACTAGCAATTGTTCCATAGGTCCAGCCAGGGTTTTGAACCAGTGTTGTGATTACAAACTCACAAACTAGCAATTGTTCCATATGCCAGGGTTTTGAACCAGCACTGTCATGATTAGAACCCCGCAACTGTAATGACAGCGCCATAACGCTTCAGTTGTGTACGCTGACAACTGAAATTATTGAGTAATGATAACACAATCTTATCATCTATCACTCCCTCAGCTTTTGTGGCGTATGTAGGCTTTTGGGAAAATGACCTGACTTCAGACAGTGAGGTCATGGGTTTGAATCCTGATTTTGATTGGCCCAGATTCTTGTTGATTAAGACCTGGACATGTCAACTTCAAGAAAACGTTCCGCCACTTCTCTCACCCCGTTGGAAAAATAAAAACTAGGAACATGGACAAGTTTGAATTTGTCTTGTACGAGTTCAATCCACTATAGGCTAGCACCAATGGGTAGACCGGTAAAGCTAATGAAATGTGGGGGAGAAACAGCTGACCACAATGAATATTCCGAATGCGGCGCAGGTGGCCAAGTGGTTAGGCTGCCGGACTTGGGGTCATGAGGTCTAGGGTTTCAAATCCTAGCGAATACTAGCAAAGCTAGGTCCAACGGTCGTGTTCGTTGGGAAAATATTCAACAACACGCCAATGGGTACAAGCATGAGCTTGGGATTAAAAAACTGTCCAGACTTGCGCCCTGTTCCACGTCTCCTGTAAAAAAACAGAATAAGCTTTCGTTCTATGGGCCATAATTGGCCGTGAACATTTTTTACCTTCTATTTTAATGATATAATGACAGAACAATACCTTTCAACGCAGGTACATAGCACTCCTCTTTTTCCAAGATTTGTTTATATTCTTCAATTGCTTGAGGCAACAGGCCCAAGGTCTGTCTGACACTTGCCATTCTGCATAAAATAAAAGAAACAAAAATGAATAAGTGAAACAAATAATAATACTGTCCACTGACAGACAGAAACCAAAATCTTGTTTGTATCATTGAAATTTAATTTACCCCTGTGCACTAAATGCGGTGGTCTCAAGGTGATTTAAGATGAGACAATTAAGATAAAAGGTAAGTGGAAGAATGAAGGCGGAAAGAAGTAGGATCTACCAGTAGAAACCCACCGCAACCAAAACTTTATAGAGCTGCTTTTCTCTGGCTTCTTGTCAGGTTGTGCCGTAAATTTATGTAATAATTTTTTAAAACAGCTAAAAACTATACAAACAAATATCATATTATTGAAATAAGCATGAAATTTACAAAAACGACTAACTCTGGCAAAAAATAATAACAATGAAAAAGAAGTCAGTACAACAACATGCTTTTAAAAAAACAAACATTCCATGACTAATGAAAAAATAATTTAAATACAAAAAAATAGAAGTCAAACATTAAAAGAAAAAAGTGTGTTCAATTGGAGTAAATGATACATGTGTATATGCAAAAGTGTTCCTCCTTAAGTTGTAAAAACTAAACCACATCATGCTCTTTGGTTTTAAATTGAAAAACAACTTTTTTGTACTCACTGATAGTGGCAGTAGATTGAGTCAGGCTTCAACTGTAAAGAAAAAGACAAGAAACTCACACACCTCAATACCTTGGGGGTTTTGGTAGGGTTTTTAATTTTGCTCTAATTGCCCTGTAAACAGCCGAGGGATCTTTAACGTACACTGAGTGTTGTGATCTGCACACTGGACCTCCTTTTTATCGTCCGTCTCTAGGTGTGGATCCATCTACCTGGATCAAGGCGAAGATTTCATTTAACAAAAACAAAAAAGAAAAAATGTCACCCGTTAGTGGGGCTCAAACCCATCACCTTTTGTTTGAGAGGCCAACACCTCAAAACTACCAAGTCCCCAATGGATGTGGCTAAATCAAATCAATTTTTTTTTATTCCGCTGTATGGGTTTAGATGCCAGATATTATCTTTTTCCAGGCTGCCCTGTCCTGACGTTTTCTGTTTCCTTCCTTGAAAGTTAAATTTATTTGCTTTGGAGGGTATTTTTTTCATTTTGCTTAAACGGCCGAAAATGACGTGGGCCAAAATATACACTGACGATAAGCAACTGTTGAGTTCGCATGCAAATTTGATCAAAAGAGTTGATTACCTCTGAGGCCTTTGTGAAAGCCTTGAGAGCCGCAGTCAGGCTCCCTCTGTGTAAATAGGCTTCTGCCAAACACTCCCAGATGTGACTGCACACATGAAAATTACAGAAATAATACGTTATTACAACGCTCACAGTAATGCAAGATTTTTTCTTATCAGTTCGATCCCATCATAATATACTGTTCACAAAAAGAAATGCATATCATAATATCTGACAGACATAAGGTTCAAAAAGGACAAAATCAGGGATAAGAAATCTTCATACCTCGACTTATTGACAGCAACAGAATAAGAGGAAAACAATCGGCGGAAAATAACTTCGCTTGCAACAAAATAAAACAAATTCTTATGAAATTTGAGTAATAAGGCAACGCATAGTTAACTCAGTTGGTGGCGCGATTTGTTTTCACCGCAAGGTGATGGGTGCCGACGCAGAGGTTGGGGGGTTCAATCCCAATGGTGGACTTTTTTCGGTCTATTCCTTGCATTTGTCTCATCTTTGTTCCTATAGGGCTTTCATATTATCTTATGTCATATATAAGATAAGATAACACTTTATAGTCGAAAAATGTACATTTCTTCAGGGTTACACATTTATCTTCTTTTTTTAATTTGTTTGTTTGTTTCATTGAAATCAACCCCATCTACCATTGCTGTTGTTTACAATTCCTTCTTGACAACATGAAATGTGAAGGAGAAGAACAGAAAGACAGAGAGGAAAAACATTTCAATAATTATACAACACGTGATGCATACAATTTCATGCATACAATTTCATACATACAATTTCATGCATACAATTTCATGCATACAATTTCATACATACAATTTCATGCATACAATTTCATGCATACAATTTCATGCATACAATTTCATGCATACAATTTCATGCATACAATTTCATGATTTCATGCATACAATTTCATTTGCATACAATTTCATGCATACAATTTCATGCATACAATTTCATGCATACAATTTCATGCATACAATTTCATACATACAATTTCATACATACAATTTCATGCATACAATTTCATGCATACAATTTCATACATACAATTTCATGCATACAATTTCATGCATACAATTTCATGCATACAATTTCATGCATACAATTTCTACTTAGAATCAAGTGATGAAGACGATGAGAATTTGATTGATAAATGATGACAAAAATTATCTTATAAACCTCTCTCTAATGCTCTTAATACAAAAATAGTAGATTTACCAACAATGACTGGATACATTGATCTCAGAGAAAGCTAGCAGTATCAGATGTATTAAAAAAAGAAAGAAACTTACTGGTCCTTTGGATCTGCCCTAAGTGCCGACTGTAAAGACGCAATGGCAATGGTAGGATCTTCACACTTGACCTGGTGAAGACCAAGTCTTAGCCACGCCCACTTGCCTCTGTGGGGGGGGGGGGGGGAGGTCAGTAATACAATGGAAAAGGAAGATAAAAAAAAAAAGCATGTCACTCCTGAAATATTTATACAATCCTGACATACAATTATTATTTCTTAAACAGCACCTTCTCTACCTTTAGCTGGGTACTCATTCACTCCTGTGGTGTCGGTTGCCGAGTGATTATGCTGTAGAACTTAGGGATCATGAGGTGTCGGGTTCGAATTCTAGCAAAGCTAGGTCCAACGTTGCGTTCCTTGGGAAAGACATGTAACACGTTTTCCCCACTCAACCCAGGTGCAAATAGGTACATGCACTGACTTGGGAGTGAAGACCTAGCATCCTGGCAAGGAGGTGATTATTGTCACCCGCCACTCAACCCAGGTGCAAATAGGTACATGCACTGGCTTGGGAGTGAAGACCTAGCATCCTGGTCAGGAGGTGATTATTGTCACCAGTTCCACTTCATGCTATTGAAACTGGCATAAGTTCCAGCTCTATGGGCCGTAACGACCTTGAAGAAACTTGACTTTTTTTTTACTCATTCACCACACCTGAGTAAAGTTTCCTAAGAGTACAACGCTGTGAAAAAGAGTACAACGCTATGAAAAAGAGTACAATGCTATGAAAAAGAGTACAACGCTGTGAAAATGAGTACAACGTTGTGAAAAAGAGTACAACGCTAGAAAAGAGTACAACGCTGTGTGAAAAAAGAGTACAACGCTATGAAAAAAGAGTACAACGTTGTGAAAAGACTACAACGCCATGACAGAGAGTACAACGCTGTGAAAAAGTACAACGCTGTGAAAAAGAGTACAACATTGTGAAAAAGAGTACAATGCTGTGAAAAAGAGTACAACGCTGTGAAACAGAGTACAACGCTGTGAAAAAGAGTACAACGCCGTGACAGAGAGTACAACGCTGTGAAAAAGAGTACAACGATGTGAAAAATAGTACAATGATGTGAAAAAGAGTACAATGATGTAAAAAAGAGTACAACGATGTAAAAAAGAGTACAATGCTGTGAAAAAGAGTACAAACGATGTAAAAAAGAGTACAACGCTGTGAAAAAGAGTACACAGATGTAAAAAAGAGTACAACGCTGTGAAAAAGAGTACAAGATGTAAAAAGAACAATAGAAAGAGTACAACGATGTAAAAAGAGTACAACGCTGTGAAAAGAGTACAACGCTGTGTAAAAATAGTACAACGCTAGAAAAAGAGTACAACGCTGTGAAAAAGACTACAACGCTGTGTGAAAAAGAGTACAACGCTGTATGAAAAAGAGTACAACGCAGTGAAAAAGAATACAACGATGAAAAAGACTAAAAAGAGTACAATGCTGTGAAAAAGAGTACAACGCTGGTGAAAAAGAGTACAACGCTGTGAAAAAGAGTACAACGCTGTGAAAAGAGTACAACGATGTAAAAAGAGTACAACGCTGTGAAAAAAGATACAACGCTATGAAAAAGAGTACAATGCTGTGTGAAAAAGAGTACAACGCTGTGTGAAAAAGAGTGCTGTGTGAAAAAGAGTACAACGCTGTGAAAAAGAGTACAACTGTGTGAAAAGAGTACAATGTGAAAAAGAGTACAACGATGTG
>JAXRKP010000705.1:135000-205000 GCA_037039925.1 Doris montereyensis
AGCAAACCTCACCCACATCTGTGAATCTGATAATGATTAAAGCTATAAAATCGTCAATGTGTAGAGTTAGTACAATGTAACTCTGAGCCGACAGCATGTAGACTTAGCTTCAGTAAAGTGTTACCAACAGCATGTAGACTTACCTCCAACAAAGTGTTACCGACAGCATGTAGACTTACCTTCAACAAAGTGTTAACAGCATGTAGACTTACCTTCAACAAAGTGTTACCGACAGCATGTAGACTTACCTTCAACAAAGTGTTACCGACAGCATGTAGACTTACCTTCAACAAAGTGTTACCGACAGCATGTAGACTTACCTTCAACAAAGTGTTACAGCATGTAGACTTACCTTCAACAAAGTGTTACCACAGCATGTAGACTTACCTTCAACAAAGTGTTACCGACAGCATGTAGACTTACCTTCAACAAAGTGTTACCGACAGCATGTAGACTTAGCTTCAGTAAAGTGTTACCGACAGCATGTAGACTTAGCTTCACAAAGTGTTACCACAGCATGTAGACTTAGCTTCAGTAAAGTGTTACCGATAGCATGTAGACTTACCTTCAACAAAGTGTTACCGACAGCATGTAGACTTACCTTCAACAAAGTGCTACCGACAGCATGTAGACTTACCTTCAGCAAAGTGTTAAACATAGTTGCCTGGCTTGGTCCACCTCATCAGAGTCTCTCAGATTCCACAGGGAAATTCCCATCTTCAAGGTAGCCAGTGAGTTTTCCGGATTTGTCTGAATCACAGCCTGAGACTACAGTTGAAATTACAAAAAATTCAATGATTTTAATACGTCCCCAAACATGACAATACAGCGTATGGTCAGAAAGTTCTCTAAATCACATACAGACAAAAGAGAAGAGAAAAAACCGGCCCATAATAGTCTGGAAAGCATTGATAATTTAAATTTTAAGGAACCCTCTAGGTATGAAAAAAAACGCCTATTGTGTCTTTATGACAAAGCGCAATGGTAGTCTTGCAAACCCAGAATAACGTCTCCAGACTTTCACCACAATCTCTCAGAATCTGTACCGCTAACTTAAGATTTTCTTTTTAAAAATAAAATTCAGCTGACTTTATAAACATACTTTTCAAGGTAAATACAGACTTGCTGGATTCAAAGCCACAAAAAAAGGTACAAAATATGTTTTTACATACTAGTTGGGGCATATGCAAATGTAAACTTTGTCTATTGACCTGAACTGGATAGGATAAACTCTGTGAGCTAACAAGCTTACTCACATGTTAACTGCTAGTGAATATTTTCCATTCTGCATGTGAATGAGAGCTCTTAATATTTTTTGCTTCCATTGGAGTCTTCTGGCAACTGCTTGCAGAAACCTGTCGATGGAAAAGAAGGTGGTCTTTGCACTTGAGAGAAAAGAATGTACTTATCACCACTCAATAAAGCAATTCAGTAACAGTTTGTAACAATGACTGAACAGAACTTTGATGTCAAAAAGAACAGAAAAGACTTTTCACTGCCAAAAGGTTTCAGATCATTGGTCATTTGCAGGAGTGGGCTATCATCAAAACAAATTGCTAAAAAATCCTCGTTGATAATAAACAGTAAATAATAATTCTGTTGTGAACACAATAAATGCTACCTTGATAATAATCATTGCTATCGAATGAGAATTCTTATGCAGTCACATTGCAGACAATTCACAGTTTGTTGCCTTGTGAAGAAATGTATCTATGCATATAAATAACACATATCTATTTAAAGAAGCAAATGAATAAATGTTTTCCCTGAGATAAAAACAATTTCCATTATAAATTGACGTCTTAAGTTAAAAAATTATGTTCTCCATTTCATCAAATTGTTACGATTATAATATGCAATTGTACTACTTTTTACTTACTTATTCTGATGATGTAATGTATTTTTGATTAGTGTTTGTACATAATAAGTTTTACTCTCAGCGCCTTAGAGCATTTAGATATATTTGAAGCGATTTACAAATGAATTATTGCCATAGCTTTTACTACGTACAAAAAAATTCTTACCTCTGCTTTTTGGTTTTTGCCTTTTGAAAACACAATGACAGGGGAGGAAGGCTGCCTCCTCTGGTTTTTGTTCTTTAAGCTGTTAAAAAAAAATCACGATCAAGACAAATTAACATCACATAATATGGTGACAGAAAAAATTATTTTATAAGCTCTTCATCTTTTTGTTTCAAATTCCAAAATTCTAAAAACCAGAAAATACAATTTATAACACTTCTTAAAAGTAAATGAGGTTGCTTTCTGAGTTAAACACTGAAAATAGATGGCAGTAAGAAGAAAAAATCAAAGATTAACATTTCCATATAGTAACAGAATGACATTAATAAAGTATGTATTTTTTCTTATCTCAAAGAATGCATAGTATTTTACATTTATTTATTTTTTACCAAAAGAAACCATGGAGGGAAGCTTTAATAAGTTTTTGAGCATTTGCAGAATTTTAAAAATATAATAATAAGCCCAGTCAAGACAACACTTTTGCAGCAAATCTTTTTGTTCATTTTCTTACCTCTTCAAGAACTGTCACTGCCTTTGCTAGGTCTTCGGGAACCTGTTTTCAGGGCTTCTGCTTGAGCTATTCTGAAGGAACTGAGACTGGTGCCACTGGCACCAACAGTCCTGCTTGGGGATCAGCACAAGCCACCAGTCCTGGAATGCATTATATCAGCAAAATGTGATGATGTGAAATAAAGTTTTTGATTTTATTTGATTCCTGATATCCACAACCAAGGTGGATCTCAGGGTTTTTGGAAGGATTTTTATTTTGCTCGACTGCCCTGGAAACAGCCAATGGATCTTTAACGAGCCCAGAGTGTTGTGATCTGCACATGGGACCTCCTCTTATCGTCCGTCTCTAATGGGACTAGGTGTCGATCAACCTACTCGGACCACGGGGGTAGATTTAACTAAAAAATAATGTTCAACCGTTAGCGGGGCTTAAACCCACTACCTTTGGTTGAAAGACCAACACCTTGCCTCTAGACTACCAAGTCCCTTAAATAAAGTGAATATGAGGAGGATTTCATCACACAACGGATATAGACTAAAATTCAAAATTGAACAAAAAATTGTTTTTTATTTTGAATCCTCTACCAGTTTCCTTTCTCTCTCACAAAACGCAATATATCACGTTCATTTCCCCAGCTTGACAATTCCATACTTGGTCAGAAAACGCAATCTACACAACAATGATTGTTTTTTTTCACAAAAGAAACACATGCATTATCAACCAACCAGAGCTCACAAATGACAACCATTTGGCACAAGCCCACAGCACAGCCGTGCTAATTTGTTCCCTGGCTGTTTTTAATTCTTTGAATCTCAGTTTTAGTTGGGGGTATTTCTGCGTTTTTTTATCTCATAAAACACCATGAACGTTTAGTTTGATGAGTGATTTCATCTTCGTTTTCTACACACCAATGATTGTTTTTATTTATGGCAACTTTCATATTTTGTAGATATATTGCATTTTGAAAAAAAGTGAAATTAAAGCTTTGATTCTAAGAAAAGTACATTTAAGTCTTTATCGCTGTTAAACATCCTCTTAGGTCTGCTACACAATTTTTTTACTTTTCTTCATTTCGAGACATTTGGATATCATCTCAAGCTTCGTGATAGAGCCCTTTTATAATATATTCATTACTGATAATTAAACAACAATAATGATGTTTTCATCATGTCATCAAGAAGTATTCCAAACTTTCCAGGGTTCACGAGGGATATTTCCACTTTTCTCGACATGTAGGTGGGGTGAGGGCGTGAGAGAGAAACTCTTCCCAGTGCAAATTGCCACAATGTTCATGACATTTGAAAAAAAAAAAAAGAAGAAAAGCAAAGTTCCGTTTCAAAGCCACTAGAGCCTGTAGAGACGGAGCTTATCCCAGTTTATGTAGCACGAATTCCCTCCTAGACGAGAGACGCAGGTTTTCACTTCCAAACCAGTGTAGTTTGTACCATTCGCAGTTCGGGTCAAGTGGTAAACAGGTGTTGAGTGTCTTTCCCAAGAAACACAACGTCCTACCTAGCTGGGGTTAGGATTCAGACCTGGCAACCTCATCACCACAAGCCCACCAGCCTAACCATTCGACCATTGACGCAAAACTTATGGTATTCGAACACAGGTTCATTGTGTTCAAGTCAGTAGAAAGATTGGTTTTTTTATTTTGTTTTTTATGCAACTGGATTTGTGCTTAATGAATCGCATTTCATGCAAACTTGTTATGACTTAAGTCACACTTGGGCAACTGACTGCTATCCCTGTTGCATGCTTGTAGATTTTCCTCCTTTATATTTACCAATAAATTCAATTGCTCAGTGTGCAATCCGTTGTAAAGACAAAGATAGACGAAAGGCCACAAAAACAGAGTCACTCACCCTTGCACATGCGGCCCAAGCAGAGAAAATAATTGTGCATGGCTGACAATGACTTTGCCAGATAGTAAAAAACACAAACGGATTCGGAATCAATTTCTGTGGGAAAGAAATAAAATGCTGGGTTGAACTTGCGCTGAAATTGACGTGTATTCTAGACCACTGAGAGATGCACATTAATTTAGTAACGTTCATTATAAGTTAAATCAAAAAAACAAATTCTCAAAGCACTTTTTTTAAATTTGATTTACATACATCCACGACCAAGGTGATCTCTGGGGTTTGGTATGATTTTTAATTTTGTTCTGAGTGCCATCTTAACAGCCAAGAGATCTTTAACGTGCACATTGTTATGATCTGCACACCGGACCTCTCTTTTTTGTCTGCCTCGGATGGGACTAGATGTCGATCCACCTACCTGGATCCTGATTTTATAGCGGGAAGCAGAAAAAGTAACAGTAATCACTTCCTAGACATGACACTAACATGCTGCCTGTTTTTAACTCTCATGCATGCAGATGTTGGTACCCGCTTGCAACTGGGTCAAGTGGGTAAAATGTGCAATTATAAGTGTCTCTCCCAACATTCTCAAGGAACACAACATCAAACATAGTAATAATAAAAGGATTCAAAACCCAGGACGTCGTGATTCCAAGTTTGGCAAACTGATCACTGAGCCATTGATGCCGCAAAATTGCTTTCACCCAAGGATGGTTTTCTATATATTTTTTTAGTATATAAAAGAAATTAAAATGGAATCTTAGTCAAGATTCTGAACCATGCACAGAATTTCTCTTTCATCTCTAGATTTTAATATTTCAACAGCAAGTAAATAAAAGAATGATTGATTATTTGATTTACCCACATCCACAACTAAGGTGATCCTTGGGTTTTTTTGGTAGGATTTTTAATTTTTGCTCCGACTGCCCTGTAAACAGCCAAGGTATCTTTAACATGCATAGAGTGTTGTTATCTGCACACGGGACCTCCTTTTCATTGTCCGTCTCCGATGGGACTACGTGTCCATTCACCTACCTGGACCAGGATGGTGAATTTTGCTTGATTAAAAATATCAAGAAAATTGTTAAACCGTTGGTGGGGCTCGAACCCACTACCTTTTGTTGAGAGGCCAACACCTTGCCTCTGGAGTACCGAGTCCTCTCATAAACTCCTGCGTTCCAATAAACAAAAACAAAACAAAAACTAATGAATGTACTCCTGCATTCAAATAAAAAAAACAAAATAAAAAATTAATGAATGTCTACATTGGAATATACAAAAACAAACAAAAACTAATGAATGTCTGCATTCCAATAAACAAAAACAAACAAAAATTAATGAATGTCTGCATTCCAATAAACAAAAACAAAAAAAATTAATGAATGTCTGCATTCCAATAAACAAAAACAAAACAAAAATTAATGAATGTCTGCATTCCAATAAACAAAAACAAAAAAAATTAATGAATGTACTCCTGCATTTCAATAAACAAAAACTAATGAATGTACTCCTGTGTTCAAATAAACAAAAACAAAAATGAATGTACTCCTGCATTCAAATAAACAAAAACTAAAATGAATGTACTCCTGCATTCAAATAAACAAAAACAAAAATGAATGTACTCCTGCATTCCAATAAACAAAAACAAAAAAACAAAAATGAATGTACTCCTGCATTCCAATAAACAAAAACAAAAAAACAAAAATGAATGTACTCCTGCATTCCAATAAACAAAAACAAAACAAAACTAATGAATTTACTCCTGCATTTCAATAAACAAAAACAAAAATGAATGTACTCCTGCATTCCAATAAACAAAAACAAAAAAACAAAAATGAATGTACTCCTGCATTCAAATAAACAAAAACAAAAATGAATGTAGTCCTGCATTCAAATAAACAAAAACAAAAATGAATGTAGTCCTGCATTCAAATAAACAAAAACAAAAATGAATGTACTCCTGCATTCAAATAAACAAAAAAAACAAAAATGAATGTACTCCTGCATTCCAATAAACAAAAACAAATAAAAAAAACAAAAATGAATGTACTCCTGCATTCAAATAAACAAAAACAAAAAAAACAAAAATGAATGTACTCCTGCATTCAAATAAACAAAAACAAAAATGAATATACTCCTGCATTCAAATAAACAAAAACAAAAAAAACAAAAATGAATGTACTCCTGCATTCCAATAAACAAAAACAAAAATGAATATACTCCTGCATTCCAATAAACAAAAACAAAAAAAACAAAAATGAATGTACTAAACAAAAATAAACAAAAACAAAAATGAATGTACTTGCATTCAATAAACAAAAACAAAAAAACAAAAAAAACTAATGAATGTACTCCTGTATTCCAATAAACAAAAACAAAAATGAATGTACTCCTGCATTCCAATAAACAAAAACAAAAATGAATGTACTCCTGCATTCCAATAAACAAAAACAAAAAAACAAAAATGAATGTACTCCTGCATTTCCAATAAACAAAAACAATAAAAAAAACAAAAATGAATGTACTCCTGCATTCCAATAAACAAAAACAATAAAAAAAACAAAAATGAATGTACTCCTGCATTCCAATAAACAAAAACAAAAATGAATGTACTCCTGCATTCCAATAAACAAAAACAAAAATGAATGTACTCCTGCATTCCAATAAACAAAAAAAAAAAAAAAACAAAAATGAATGTACTCCTGCATTCAAATAAACAAAAACAAAAAAACAAAAATGAATGTACTCCTGCATTCAAATAAACAAAAACAAAAATGAATGTACTCCTGCATTCCAATAAACAAAAACAAAAAAAAACAATAAACAAAAACAAAAATGAATGTACTCCTGCATTCCAATAAACAAAAACAAAAAAACAAAAATGAATGTACTCCTGCATTCCAATAAACAAAAACAAAAATGAATGTACTCCTGCATTCCAATAAACAAAAACAAAAATGAATGTACTCCTGCATTCCAATAAACAAAAACAAAAATGAATGTACTCCTGCATTCCAATAAAAAAAACAAAAACAAAAAAAACAAAAATGAATGTACTCCTGCATTCCAATAAACAAAAACAAAAATGAAACAAAAATAAAAACATTCCAATAAACAAAAACAAAAAAAAAATGAATGTACTCCTGCATTCCAATAAACAAAAACAAAAAAACAAAAATGAATGTACTCCTGCATTCAAATAAACAAAAACAAAAAAACAAAAATGAATGTACTCCTGCATTCAAATAAACAAAAACAAAAATGAATGTACTCCTGCATTCCAATAAACAAAAACAAAAAAACAAAATGAATGTACTCCTGCATTCCAATAAACAAAAACAAAAATGAATGTACTCCTGCATTCAAATAAACAAAAACAATAAAACAAAAATGAATGTACTCCTGCATTCCAATAAACAAAAACAAAAAAATGAATGTACTCCTGCATTCCAATGAAAACAAAAACAAAAAAACAAAAATGAATGTACTCCTGCATTCAAATAAACAAAAACAAAAATGAATGTACTCCTGCATTCAAATAAACAAAAACAATAAAACAAAAATGAATGTACTCCTGCATTCAATAAACAAAAACAAAAATGAATGTACTCCTGCATTCCAATAAACAAAAACGCATTCAAATAAAAAAACTAATGAATGTACTCCTGCATTCAAATAAACAAAAACAAAAAAACTAATGAATGTACTCCTGCATTCCAATAAACAAAAACAAACAAAAACTAATAAATGTACTCCGTCATTCCAATAAACAAAAAATAATGAATGTACTCCTGCACTCCAATAAACAAAAACAAAAAGATCTTCGAAAGAGAGACCCATGTAAACTAATACAACAAGAATATGACCTATCAATGAAAGCATAAAGTGATGTTTTTCATCATTTGAACTCACCCGAAAGTGTTTCTTTGGCTTGCAAATAATTTCTGTTCTGAAATTCTAGGAATCCTTCAGCCATTCTAACAACCCAACTTTTTGGCTTCAGATCCTTCAGAGACGGCAAAGCTCCTCCACTTGCTTCACTGCACTGCTCTGTGTGCCATTTTCTCCTTTGAAAAGGAAGACCATAAAAATCTAATGTGCATGTTAATTAAACACAATCTATAATTACGACAAACTTCATATAAATTACCACTATTCGTTTCTTTTTTCTTTTTTTTTGGAAGAATTTTTTTACCTCCCCAGGCTGCCCTGTTAATAGTCAAGGGATCGTTAACATGCATAGAGTGTCATGATTTGCACACAGGACCTCCATTTTATCGTCCATCTCTGATGGGACAAAGTGATGATCTTACCTACCTGGACCAGGGAGGTAGATAAAACTTTTTTTTAAATAGAGAAAACTTTTCAACCGTTGGGGTGTGAAGCCACAACCTTTTGGTTCAGAGACTGACACCTTGCCTCTGGCCTTTCAGAGATTGACACCTTGCCTCTGGCCTTTCAGAGACTGACACCTTGCCTGTGGCCTTTCCAGAGACTGACACCTTGCCTCTGGCCTTTCAGAGACTGACACCTTGCCTCTGGCCTTTCAGAGACTGACACCATTACCCCTGGCCTTTCAGAGACTGACACCTTGCCTCTGGCCTTTCAGAGACTGACACCTTGCCTCTGGCCTTTCAGAGACTGACACCTTGCCTCTGGCCTTTCAGAGACAGACACCTTGCCCCTGGCCTTTCAGAGACTGACACCTTGCCTCTGGCCTACCGAATCCCCAAATCAGGTGTATTTACGTGTACAAATTTTGAAGCGAAGAAGTAAAATACCTACATCAAGTCAATAGATAATATGTTATTATAATGATCACCAGCACAATAATTTTCATTTCAATAGCGTGCCTTAGTCACAACTATGGCAATGAGAGAAAAATGCCAAAAACCATGGACTTTGGCGCTGCCGTCTTTGGGAATTCCAAGTTTCAAACGGCTGTAACTGTGATGTATCTTCATTATATAATTTTCACACTTTTCAGGAAACTTGATTTTTTGTTTATTCCCTAGAATTATCTCTCTGTCTTGTTTTTCACGAAAATGGACATAGGCACACTATTGAACTGACCCCTTCAATTGCTTTCAAGTTTAAATGATTGATTTTGTCACCTTGGGAAGGAAATGTTCAATATGAAAAGACAAAGTCTTAACTTAAAATTAAATTAAATAAAATAACTTGAAAATTGACAATACCTATACTCCTCTCAACCTCAAAACGGAGCGTTAATTCCAGTGTTGGCTCTGCTTTAGGGAACCTTTTCCTCATCTCCGCACATTTGTTTGGGAATGCATCAACGTTGTGCTGTTGAGTATTTCACATTCTTTTAATTATTTTTTATCCTTGTTTCTCAAATAGTCTTAAATCTTAACATTTATTTTGCTATAGAGGTACCCATTTCATGTAATTGACTTATTGTTAAAAAAAGTATCCATAGTTCATCCAAATCATTTTTCTTTCAATATTCATAAACTAATTTCTCTTTCTCCCATAAAATAGAGGACAGATAAGGTCATCACATAAAATAGAGGACTGGTCATCACATAAAATAGAGGACTGAAGGTCCTCACATAAAACAGAGGACTGACAAGGCCATCACATAAAATAGAGGACTGACAAGGTCATAATTAGAGACCATTCATCATTAAGAAAAAGTCTATTGCTGTTTATTTTATAGGATATGTTTAAGAAACTAATACATTTACAAATAAAAATATCAAAATACATCAAGACACTACAAATTAAATTTTGTCTGATATAAATAAAATTGTCACTTTCTTCTTACAATTTCATAAAAGGAATCTCAAATCCTGTAACAGAGTGATAAAACTTAGGGCTAGGAGCTGACTTACTTTAGCTGTGGCACACAACAGCTGTGCCAGATATTTGTCGACTTCGCTTCGTTTAAAGATGGACAGTCAAGAAGTTCGCTTAGGCACTTAATATACTGCAACACATAAATAAAATAAATACAAAATTTCATATTGAATATAGGTGTCATTACAGAAAATTAATATGTACTGTCCACATTCTCTTTTTCAAATACATCAGCAATCCAGAAGAACACAACCAAAAAAAACAGACTCAGTTTCTTTTATGATCACTTTTTCCTTATCTCTCAATACTAGAGAGGCCATTTTCCATGCAATGGTTTACAATGAAAATATACAGACTAGAACATGACTTTCAACAATTTAGTTCTCAGTCGATAAAAACAATTAGAAAGACACAAAGATCTTCTCCCCAGCTAGAAATGTCATGGACAGGTAAAGTATGGATTCACCTCCTCACAGTGGCCATGTTTACGTTCAAATCCCTCAGAGTTTGATACATCCACCAGAAGACGACAAAGACGCGATTCTCCTCTCCGTCAGTTTCTATGGCAAGCAAATCAAGTAACATAGTGTAGGCCTGTAAAATAGAGAACATACTTAAACTCTATGGCAACCAAGAAAAAATGTGTGTGTGTGTGAGTGTGAGTGTGTGTTGTGGTTCTTTTTTTCAGCAAAGGACGAAAATAAATAAAATCTTACAGAAAATTAAAAATGATTGTCAAACATTATTTATGGTATCATGACCAGTCAAGGGGGTTATAAACTTATCTATTTCAGCAAGCAAGGCAGGCTGATAACACAGCGCACAGAGTATGGTCCCTTTAGTTATGTACACTGTACGTCACTTTGTTATGAAAATTGTGGTGTAGACATAAATGTTACCCGACTACATTTTTATAAAAATTGACATCTGTGAATTAAGAATCAATATTATTAAAAGTAGCGAATTATGTGGTTAATATAATAATCCTCTTCAAGTCAGACAAAACCAGCGTGTGCTTCAGAATTTCAGATAAACAAAAACATCCTTTAAAAAAGACCCCACATTTCACACATGAAATACAAATTGTCTGAAAACAAGATAGAAACAGGGTGTCATCCAGTCGATGCTGTTTAATTGATTAATTTTCAATCTTGTCATTAAATCACATTTGGTGTGTCATTAATTTCAGACATGATATATTAAATGAATTAACTCACTTCATTGTGCATCTTGGCTTTCACGTATACATCCGCAAGTTTGTGCAAAACAGACAGCTTCTTAGATTCGTCTCTGGAAAGAAACAGGGGAAAGAAATTCAAAACCTCATGTGAATTAAATAAGTTGAAGGGAGATAACTTAATGAAAAAAAATGTAACTTAGCCAAAGAAGCCAAACATGTGACACTTTGTGCAAAACTGTACTGACTGTATTGAGATGACTGTCCAGACAATACTATGGCCATGGTAAAGGAAATGACATCAAATAATATAAAAGCGCAATAGGAACAAAGACGAGACAAATACAAGAAATAGACAGAAAAAATCTTGGCCACCAAGAGGATTAAGCCCCGTATCCCTCCATCGCCTCGCCATGAGAAAAAAAATGTTCTACCTATTCCTTATATTTTCTCATCCTTGTTCCTATGGAGCTTTAATATTATTTAATGTCATTTCCTTTATCAACATGCCCTTGCCTCACTGTTTGTCTTACAATCTTAAATAATGCTCATAGAGCATAATTAAATGATTCAAACAAGACAAAATCCACAAATTTCTACTCCAAGTATTATTAAGAAGCTAAACACAAAGCCATTGAATACAAAATAATGAATTGAAAAAAATATGACAGCGTGTGTGAATTTGTTAAAGATGGGGTGTATACACAGCTGTGCGTGTTTTATGTGTGGGGAGGGACACTATAACAGTTACTAGTTTTTAAAGATAAAAATAAAGACGAATTTATTGCAAGTACAGGCTCACTGACAGTACATTTTTTCATCCCCGAGCAGGCCATTTCATTCAAAGTCCCTTTCTCAACTCCCTCAGCATACAGTATAGCAGCTTGTTAGGTGCTTCACACTAATACTCTGACAAGATCTTTCTCTACCTATAGCTGGGTACTCATTCACACATGTCAAGTGAGGACAGCAAAGTGAAGAGCACCTTTCCTAACAGTATAATGTTGTGAAAAAAACACCCGTGGCAGCCATGGGGTTTAGAACCAGTGTCGCCGTAAATACAAATTCAAAATACTGCGGTTTTGCTACAACACCTCATGTAGCCACTAAATGTTAGCCACCATCAAATCATCACATCGTCAATACAGGTAAATATGTAAATATTTCTCTTAGGCTCTCAACTTACCCAGTACTCAACGCGAGAAGTTTTTTAAACACTGTTATGGCTTCTTGTGGCTCTACAATGGCTAGATGTTTCTCCAGCAGAGATCCAAAACCCTAGGGACGGTACAAAAAAGTTAACATCTTTATAAAACAAAGAAACTGAACGGAACAAATTCATTTACTAACATTCCCAAAAGAAGAAAAATAGAAGTGCCCCACAAAATAATACATTCATTTATGAAACAATATAACAGCAATAGATACAATGCATGAGTACATATATTAAGATATTTTGATAATGGTTTTCCTTTGTTAATTTTTACATTTTTTTATCTGCACTCAGCCTAGCTTTTTCCCGACTTGTTATCTCTATCTTTCTTTATCAAATCTCATTCTACCTTCCGATTGTACAGGGACTGTGTTATTAAATTACCTACCCACAAAGAATGAGAGAAGCAAAGGAAAGAAAGGCACAAATGACACAAGATAGCCCATCCACAATGAAAGCATCATCAATAGATTCAACAAAATCAAAACATCACATTAAAAGATTCTCCTGTCACACTTTATGTACCACATGCATAGGCCTATTCTTGTACCTTTTCTTCCTACACATTATTTTACATATAATGCTAATACTTAATATGTCATATCGTATTATAATCGTACATAATATTATAAATGCTCTTGAAATATAATAAGAGTATATATATATTATACATATCTACTGTCTAGAGTGGAACCTGTCTAAAACAGAAAAATATGACTGATCCCTTCTGATTCCGTTTTAGACAGGTTCAACTGTATTGTATTGTCAAATCATTTTTTTTAAATCAACTGCTATAATTCAATTCTATTAAACCCTAATTTCAAAACCAAGTGCACTTGAATAGTTAATCAAAGGATCATGCAAACTGTTTAAAATGGAAAGCATTCTGATTTTTTTTTAACTATCATTCCATACTCCTGATCTAGTATTAAGCTTTTGATAGTAAACGAAATTGGAAAAGAGTAAGTTTATAAAGCATTTCAATTCTTAATCCAACTTAACATTGGTTCACACCTGCCAAGTTAAAGGTTGGTCTGGAAATCTCTCCACAGCCTTTCTGTATATTTTTAAAGCTTGATCTGGTTGTTCCAAACCTTCTGTTGCAACACCCAGGAAGACCAGAGCATTGCAATTTTCCTTGTCTGACACCAAAATAGCCTGTAAAGGAGGATAAGATTGTATAAGAATATCAAGAATAGCACTTTGTTTTACAAACTACACGTTTCTCTCGATGTTCTGCGAAACTATCTCCTTGGATACTGGGTCTATTTAAGTTACACAATTTAAAGACTAGCTTTAACTTTAATGGTGTAGTGTTCTTCATCATTGTTCATTCAACAAAGCTAAGAAAAGATGCAATTACTTAGTTACATAATATCTGGTCACACATGACATACACAAACATACCTTGCACTGTCTAGTTGCTGTCGCAAAGTCTTTTGTACGAATGGCTTCCCTTGCAGCTTTCAATGCGACTTTGATTTCTTTTGCATCCATTTTGCCGACCCTTAAATTAAACATATTATAAAACAAAGTTGATTATTTGAAATTGTGTTCTAAAAGTTTGAAATTGTGTTCTAAAAAGTTTGAAATTGTGTTCTAAAAGTTTGAAATTGTGTTCTAAAAAGTTTGAAATTGATTTGACACAGTTGCACAGTAACAGATTGAAATGTACTTTTGTGTAAAAACTATCAAAACCATAATTTCCCCTTTTCACATTGTGGAAAGTTGTTAAAACCTCAGTAATAATAATTAAGTAATTCAAAACAAAAAAGAAGATCAATTTTAACGCAAACTACTCAAAACGACTTTGAATGAATTTATGTATAGTAATGTTTTTAATCCTTCAACTTTTTCCTTTGAGCTTTGAGCTGGAGAAATCGTTATGGCTGGACTTCGAGCCCCAAGAAACGGCTTGATGAATCTATTTTCTAATCCAATCCCTAAATCCAGGTTTTTATTCAGTGACCTTAGACTTCTTAGGGCCATGTCTAAAATGTGTCCTTTACAAAATCCAATCATTTTACAAAGATTTGAGCAAATATTTCTGTTGATTTTTGTTTACTTATAAACATCTTTTCTTAAAAATGGACGTGTCCAGGTGTAACCAATCAGGGCTCTAGACCAAGTAGAGAATGAGTTAACACTAGAAGAAGTGACTCGTGCAGCCACTGCAATGGCTGCCCACACACACTAGTTGGCTCGCTGACAGTTATCGCCACGGTGCGGGCTGCCCACGAAGTTTTACCAGCTCACGGTGAAGTGTGACTTCTGACCAGGCCAAAACCACTCAATTGAATTCAGTCGCATGGCGACCATCTGAGTCTCACCCAAGCCAAACCAAACTAGGATGATTGCATTCTTTTCAATTTAGTAGGAGACAACAAGGCCAATATATAAGTATTTGTGTAGACACACATTCTTATTATCAGCTCAACCACACACACTCTCAAAACAGACCAGCTCACATTTACACCCCTCTGGCGATGGATTTGTCATAGTATGATCATTCCATTATATAAAGGGAGTGACCAATAAATGAAAGTTGTATAACAAGCCTACTTCATGCATAGTACAGCTGTTAGCATCGTTACTACCAGTTGTCCAAGGCAAAGATAATGATGGACACACCCTGAACCCCTTTTGGATAAGCTTATGAGTCTGCATGCGTCCGTTTTCCTGTTTACTGCATGGTTAACCAATCAGAGAGCATTATTTCAAGAGGATGAGTGTAAGACAGTGAGAAGTTAACAAGGGGGAATATTCAGGCCTCTCTTGACCCGTCCTTCCTTCTTAGCAAATGCCGGGCATCACGTTGAGAGGTTTGTAGCAGGAAAACGGTAAATCCCCTGTGTAGCGCTGAACGGAGTGCTGTAACAAACTGGCATTTACCGGCCATAGCCTTACCAGGGTTAAGTGGCAGAGCATCCATAGCCGCCTAAAATGGGCGGAGACATCTCAATAACCACCTACAGCTCTTGAGCCAATCACCGACGTCGAAATAACCGCAATTTCAGTACAATAGCAGTAATGACTTTTAGTAAGTTCTATTGAAAATTTTTTAATGTTTTAAATTTCACTGGATTAAATTTGCGGTTCTTCTATTGTACCTATTACACTAAAACGTTGAAATTCATCGATCTTTGATTTGATTCATCAAAAATGAAAATGGTCGAACATTATAGATTTACATTTTATAAAAAAGAAAATAACTACATTTTTCCAAAGAATTGTAAATCATTTGTATATCTTCATTTTTCTTGTCCAAATTTTCCAATCATGGTATCAATTTGAATGTTAATATAAGGCATGAATTTTTTTTAATAACCTTCACTGCAGTGCGAAACGTAAATCCTGAACGAAAATCATTTATAAATTAGGTAATCAATGGAATATGGGCATAGGATAGGGTCAGGGATGATGATAGATGTAGACGTGTCAAAACAATGACAGGGTCCCGACTATGGAAGTCCTTCCACAGTATGATAACAAGGTAAAGGGACATTTGACACAACAATCTGACATGGTGTGACACTTGACTCAGACAATGACAGACTGTTTCTTTGACTCTTGAACATGACAAGTTCAAATGATGACAATGGTCAGTGTGACATAACCGACTGGGACCAACCATTCTTCTAGATCTAGATTTATCATTTCTAGCCTCAGATCTAGATGATCTAGATTATTCTATATATTCAATTTAGATCTTGATCTGGAGCTAGACTTCTAGATCTAGTTCTTACCTGCTTACCCGAGGACGTTGAATTGAACGAAAATGACTGATTTTAGACAGTAGGCCTATGTATAGACAGTTTGTTTGAGAATCTATTTTGAATATGATCACATCAATCACTCCTTACCTTAAAATCAACACGGAATATTAGTTTCAATCTTGCAAAATTGATAATTGTTGGCTTACACGGTGTCAAACCGTTTTATAACATCACATCTAATCCAGCTTAGCTCGTTTCGTTTTTTACTTTCTAGATCTAGATCTATATTTTCTTACTATTGGTTGGCTCGCTGGTGTAGAGACTAGATTAGATCTAGATCTAGATCTAGATCTATTAGAACCAAAAGATTTTTCGCGAAAGTACAAAAAGTACAAAAGTTGAATCAGCACTCGGCACTCCGCACGATGACGTATGGCATGGCGTAGAGTTGGGCAAACGATTTGATGGGCACTTCTATGCAAATATAAATTATTATAGTATATTATTTTTATGGCATTCCAAACAAAAAGTAATCAAACATGAGATCTATTAGACGTGTTCATGTTTATATGACCCTCTGAGTTATCGCAAACGAGAAGATTTGAAGCTCATTTAATTTGATAAGCCGACAAAGTTGGGTGCTTTATCACCTCTTGTCCTCAATTCGGGTCAACTTTCATTCATTATAAACCTCTTAAAATACATTCAGGCATAATTTTCCCCCTAAAGATATCCCCAATAAGAGGGTAGAATATGGTTATCTTTTCACGAATTTGGAACATTTAAAAAAAAACAAGGCGTCAACTAAGAAAAATACGAATTAACTTGTTAACTTTTTTTTCTGTTACAAATTTTTATTACTGTAACTCATCAACACCTGAGAACTCACTTGTAAGTATTTACTGTTACAGAAAGACAGACACACACTCGCGCACTCACTCATACACACAGAGAAGGAGAGAGAGAGAGAGAGAGAGAGAGAGAGAGAGAGAGAGAGAGAGAGAGAGAGAGAGAGAGAGAGAGAGAGAGAGAGAGAAAGAACAGGGGAGGGAGAGAAAGAGTATGATAATGTGACAGAAAAGCACAGTTTCTCTCCCTCTCTCTCTCTCTCTCTCTCTCTCTCTCTCTCTCTATATATATATATATATATATATATATATATATATATATATATATATATATATATATATATATATATATATATATATCTCTGTCTGTCTGTCTCTCTCTCTCTCTCTTTCTCTCTCTCTGTGTCTCTCTCTCTGTCTGTCTGTCTGTCTGTCTGTCTGTCTGTCTGTCTCTCTCTCTCTCTCTCTCTCTGTCTCTCTCTGTCTCTCTCTCCTCTCTCTCTCTCTCTCTCTCTCTCTCTCTCTCTCTCTCTCTCTCTCTCTCTCTCTCTCTCTCTCTCTCTCTCTCTCTCTCTCTCTCTCTCTCTCTCTCTCTCTCTCTCTCTCTCTCTCTCTCTCTCTCTCTCTCTCTCTCTCACACACACACACACACACACACACACACATAGTGTGTCATTGTTTTCAAAGTCGTCTGTTGGTATTTTGGTCGCTGTGTAGATTTATTATACATCTACCCTTAACGATATTATGTAGAACCCATTATCCCATTACCCAACACTGCAATCTGACTCACAAAACCATCTGATTCACTCGGCTGTCTCTGGCATTGATGGGACACTGACTCGCTTTGTCATAATAATATCACTGTGTGATTCATTCTCGCCCAGCGTAATGTACCGTAGTAGTTTTATTTGTCAATGTTCAATGTTTATGTGTCATCGTTTTGATCGTAAAGAAACAAACTTTCTCTGTGTTAGTAAACAAACATTGTTGACGTGCCCGCAATGAAGACTCGCACGATACCTGGGGCTAGTGTACGTTTGAATCGTAACTACACCAGATTGGTCATGGTGATGGCGGTGCTGGTTGTGCTGGTGCTGGTGAGGATGATGATGATGATGATAATAACAATACGAAAAAGAAGATTATTTATGTAGCGCTTTCTACGCAAAAGAGTTTCAAAGCACTTTACAATATAAATGTGATAAAAACATTTATCTAGACTGGAGAGGGGGGTGGGATAAAGGGGTGGATGAAAAGGGTTAAACGTTAATGAATATTGAAAAAATATACTCGATGACGACCATGGTGGTGATGATGATTATGATGATGATCATCATCACATCCTGGTGGTAGTGCTGGTGCTGGTGATCGGTGGTAGTGCTGGTGGTGATTGGTGGTGGTAGTGCTGGTGCTGGTGATTGGTGGTGGTAGTGCTGGTGCTGGTGATTGGTGGTGGAAGTGCTGGTGCTGGTGATGGGTGGTGGTAGTGCTGGTGGTGGTGATTTGTTGTGGTAGTGCTGGTGCTGGTGATTAGTGGTGGTAGTGCTGGTGGTGGCGATTTGTGGTGATAGTGCTGGTGGTGGCGATTTTTTTTGTGGTGGTAGTACTGGTGGTAGTGGTAGTACCGGTGGTGGCGATTTGTGGTGGCAGTGCTGGTGCTGGTGATTGGTGGTGGTAGTGCTAGTGGTGGTGATTGGTGGTGGTAGTGCTAGTGGTGGTGATTGGTGGTGATAGTGCTGGTGGTGGTGATTTGTGGTGGTAGTGCTGGTGGTGGTGGCAGTACCGGTGGTGGTGATTAGTGGTGGTGGTAGTACCGGTGGTGGTGATTAGTGGTGGCAGTGCTGGTGGTGGTGATTGGTGGTGATAGTGCTGGTGGTGGTGATTGGTGGTGATAGTGCTGGTGGCTGTGATCGGTGCTGGTGGTGGTGATTGGTGGCGATATTGCTGGTTTTGGCGATTGGTGGTGGTAGTGCTGGTGGTAGTGATTTGTGGTGGTAGTGCTGGTGGTGGTGATTTGTGGTGGTAGTGCTGGTGGTGGTGATTTGTGGTGGCAGTGCTGGTGGTGATAATTTCTTGTGGTAGTACTGGTGGGGGCGATTGGTGGTGGTAATGCTGGTCGTGGTGATTTGCGGGTGAAGAGCTGTTGGTGGCGATTGGTGATGGTGGTGATTGGTGGTGATGGTGCTGATGAGAATGGTAAGGATGAGCATCATAATATACATCTTACAATGACTATTGACAACGATGACAAATAAGCAGATAGTTAAAAACGTTATCTCCCGTAGATAAAGATAACACTTCTTCTTCTTCTTCTTCTTCTTCTTCTTCTTCTTCTTCTTCTTCTTCTTCTTCTTCTTCTTCTTCTTCTGCTGATCTGAGCATCTTCTACTTCTTCTTCTTCTTCTTCTTCTTCTTCTTCTTCTTTAAAAGATTTTTCTTCTTCTTCTTCTTCTTCTTCTTCTTCTTCTTCTTCTTCTTCTTCTTCTTCTTCTTCTTCTTCTTCTTCTTCTTCTTCTTCATGTCTGTGAAAACCCCCGGTTTAGGAAGACCTATGCACAGTCACATCTTCTTCTGTCCGAATAATTTGATAGCCGTGTCCCAAATGTGTATCTTCACTGTCAGAGTTCCAGATACGAGAAAAAAACGAATGCAGATGGGCATCGACTTGTATTTCGGAATTGTCAGTGTGTTTGTTTGTGTATTCCTGTACGTCTCTAATTTGCAGAGACATGTTCATGAATAAATTGTTAATTATTTGAACCTTGCTGCGACCTTTGCTCTTCTTCGTCTCACAGCAAGCGGTTGGAGGTCGAGTTTCATCACAAGGTGTGATGAGTTACTGTGTCATGAGTGGTATTCCTTGGACCTCTTCGAGCTCTGTTGTTCATTTGTTTTGGTGGGTATCTCAAACAACACATGCATATTCGAAAATAGATCGAGCAAGGGTCTTGTAACATATGGTTTGGTAGATGGTGGGCATCTATTCAGGGTTCTCAGATGAAGGCATTTGTTTTGTTAGCTTTCGAGACGATGCATTAAACGTATTAGTTCCATTTTGAGATTTTCAATATTTCAACTCGAAGGTATTTTACGGAGCCAACGCGACCAAACGACCGTCCATGTAAGATGTAATCAGCTCTGACGGGCTTCTTCGTGTTTGTTTAATGATATTGTGTGGCACTTGGTGACATTGAATTCCATGAGTCATTTGGCTTGCCATTTCTGTAGTTTCATCAGGTCTTCGTTGAGGTTGCCGGCGTCATTTATTGTTATGGTGTTTTGATAAAATATAGTGTCGTCTGCAAAGAAATGTACGTGGTTTGATGTCTGCCAGGTCGATGATCATGATCTTCATCTTCTTTGTCTTCATCTTCATCTTCTTTCTTCTTCTTCTTCTTCTTCTTCTTCTTCTTCTTCTTCTTCTTCTTCTTCTTCTTCTTCTTCTTCTTCTTCTTCTTCTTCTTCTTCTTCTTCTTCTTCTTCTTCTTCTTCTTCTTTCTTCTTCTTCTTCTTCTTCTCTTCTTCTTCTTCTTCTTCTTCTTCTTCTTCTTCTTCTTCTTCTTCTTCTTCTTCTTCTTCTTCTTCTTCTTCTTCTTCTTCTTCTTCTTCTTCTTCTTCTTCTTCTTCTTCTTCTTCTTCTTCTTCTTCTTCTCTCTTCTTCTTCTTCTTCTTCTTCTTCTTCTTCTTCTTCTTCTTCTTCTTCTTCTTCTTCTTCTTCTTCTTCTTCTTCTTCTTCTTCTTCTTCTTCTTCTTCTTCTTCTTCTTCTTCTTCTTCTTCTTCTTCTTCTTCTTCTTCTTCTTCTTCTTCTTCTTCTTCTTCTTCTTCTTCTTCTTCTTCTTCTTCTTCTTCTTCTTCTGCTTCTTCTGCTTCTTCTTCTTCTTCTTCTTCTTCTTCTTCTTCTTCTTCTTCTTCTTCTTCTTCTTCTTCTTCTTCTTCTTCTTCTTCTTCTTCTTCTTCTTCTTCTTCTTCTTCTTCTTCTTCTTCTTCTTTTCTCCTCCTCTTACTCCTCCTCCTTCTCATATTCTCTTCTTTCTTTCTGATTGTGTTTCAAAACAATTTTGATACAATTAACTATGCTGTCTTTCAAATTTTAATCAAACAAATGATCATTCAAACACACGACATATAGAAATAAAGAATCAAACAAACAAAGAGAATAAAACGTTGACACATAATTTCATGCTAAATTCTTAATTTGTCGACTTCTGTTACATGCACAGTATTATTCTTTGCGGATGATATTGATTACTCTCCAAACAACGCCATAAACATATTCGTTACCCTCACGTCATGGTGAGTTGAAATTTTAAATGACAAGAAAGCTGTGCTTACGTCATAAAATCGGTTGATAGTTCTTGAAGCTGACACACCTAATGGTTTAGATATCCGCCACGCTCCAATAATTTTTGTTCATTCTAGGTCATGGCTCTGTTATGATAATTATAACACCCTCCACAACATCGATCTACTCCTCCATCCATCCACCCGGCTCTCGTTCAAACGATCCCACCAGTTGTTAGTCCAGGGTGTCTTCTCATTGTTAATCATAATAGGATATAGATACACGTCACGTCACGTCACGTCACGTCACGTCACGTCACGTCACAGCCACAACTAGCTCTATGTCTTGGTGAAGTCTGGATGTTAACATTATGGGAAGGTTGTCAGAAAGGTCATCTTTGCACACGTCGACGAGCTTTCTTTACATTCCTTACACATGCATGACACATATTATATAATGCACACGACATTCCAACAGCTCCAGTTCATATAGGAATTCCTAAATTTATTTATATTTTACTCTCTCTCTCTCTCTCTCTCTCTCTCTCTCTCTCTCTCTCTCTCTCTCTCTCTCTCTCTCTCTCTCTCTCTCTCTCTCTCTCTCTCTCTCTCTCTCTCTCTCTCTCTCTCTCTCTGTGTGTCTCTGTCTCTGTCTCTCTGTCTCTCTCTCTGTCTCTCTCTCTCTCTCTCTCTGTCTCTCTCTCTCTCTCTCTCTCTCTCTCTCTCTCTCTCTCTCTCTCTCTCTCTCTCTCTCTCTCTCTCATTTTCTTTATTTTAAGTTATTTCAGATGCATTACTGCATGGTCGAAAACAACAATAAATATAGATCTAATACAAAATTCGCAAGACCCTCTCTTAGATAAAAAAACATCCAAACACAGAGACCACCCCGAATTCCCGGAAAAGAAAGAAAAAGACATACATATCAACAACAAAATCAAACCCAAACAAATCAAAACTCATAAAACAAAAACAAGAAAGAAAAAACCCTAATAAAAACAAAATAAAACACAACAACACACACACAGTAACAAACAAACTATGATACCGGAAATAGAAATACCAGTACATCAAATACATGTAATACTAAGTAGGCATTATAATAACGCTGTGTCCAAACCACGCCACGTACGTCTGTGTTCATAATATTATTTTTTATCTTGATTGAAAATTCAAAACAAAGGTTACACAGTACTGGCTTGGTACTGACGAAGGAGGAGGGAACACAAAACAGTTAGTCATAGTTACATAGCGCTTATGTTTTTAAGTTTAAGCTAGATCTAGTCTTTTGCGTCTTCTTCTGTTCTGTCGACGATCCGTAAGCCTCTCCCTCCTGTGATTACGCCACACTCACATTTGTGCTACGCGTCAGCGACAATGGGAGTGATACGTCATTCTACCTTCCTCTGGAAGGTGCGTAATTGCGCTTGCAAACCCGTACTCAAGAGGCAGTGTGTGTAATTCATCACTCTAATATTATGATATTATTATATCTATAGTTTTAGAATTTATTCATGTACTCATTTCTTATAATTTGACCATGATATCTGAAATCGTCACTCGTTTCACGACAAAGCAAAGCAAAACAAAAGAGAGCACAATACGAAATAAAAGAAGGAACACGACAAAAAACGTTAGACACAGTCAGGTGTAAAATAGTCAAAGCACATAATTTACAACTGGACCTCTAGTTATACCCCCCTCCCCCACTATTTTCATAGAATAAGGCACCATCGCCATTATATACTTCTAAGCCCCTCCACTTCACCCAACAAGCCCCATTCCCCACAAAACAAAGCAGCCCTCTCCCCCAACCCCCTCCCCAACCCCCGCCCAACCCCAAAAAAAAACAACAACAACAACCCCCAACCCAAACCAAAACAAAACAAACAAAACAGATATAAACAAGGGTATCCACAAAGATAAAGAAGCACAAACAACAACAATAGCACACACACACAAACACACACACAAGCCTAACTAAATAAAACAGAAAAAAAAAGAAAGAAAACAACCCACACACACACACAAGGGCAAACAGGCCCCCTACGGTCAATGAGAGAATATGAGATCTAGATCTAAATCAAATAGACGATTGGTTAGATTTTTTAAAAGTATATTACAAATTAATAAAGATAAAACAGATTTATACTTGAATACCAATCAGTAAAGCAACCAATCAATAACTAATCTATCTCTCAGAGAAGAGAATTGGGCGACATCCAGATGTCCCTCTAGTCTCAGCGACTAGGTGGACATCCAATTGTGTACATAGTCTGTGCCATGCACTAGGTGGACATCCAAGGTGTTAATTTTACCCTAGACTGTGCCATGCACTAGGTAGACATCCAAAGTGTTCATTTTTACCCTAGACTGTGCCATGCACTAGGTGGGCATCCAAGGTGTTAATTTTTACTCTAGTCTGTACCACACACTAGGTGGGCATCCAAGGTGTTCATTTTTACCCTAGACTGTACCACACACTAGGTGGGCATCCAAGGTATTCATTTTTACCCTAGACTGTACCACACACTAGGTGGGCATCCAAGGTGTTCATTTTTACCCTAGACTGTACCACACACTAGGTGGGCATCGAAGGTGTTCATTTTTACTCTAGTCTGTGCCATGCACTAGGTGGGCATCGAAGGTGTTCATTTTTACTCTAGTCTGTGCCATGCACTAGGTAGACATCCAAGGTGTTAATTTTACTCTAGTCTGTGCCATGCACTAGGTAGACATCCAAAGTGTTCATTTTTACCCTAGACTGTGCCATGCACTAGGTGGACATCCAAGGTATTCATTTTTACCCTAGTCTGTACTACACACTAGATGGGTCTCCAAGGTATTCATTTTTACCCTAGTCTGTACGAGCTAAGTAGACATCCAACATCCTAGTGTCTACACCGTCTCTGCTTTGAGTAAGAAGATAATCAAAAAGTCAATTCATCAAACTGTCATCCAAAAGTAGAGAAAAGGGCGGGGGCGAGGATTAGTACACGTATTTCTCTTCAAACATCTGGTCACACAGCCAAAAGGCAGAATTTTTAGTTGTTGATTTGTATCACATGTTAAGATTAGTCGATCCAATCACACAGTCAAAGTTTTGCCCCCCTTTTTTTTTAATTTTACCAACTAATTATTATGTACTTAGGCGATAGTTACTTGTGATGGAATGTGGTGAGTTAGAGTTTCCTATTAAAGAATTTTAACTTTTCGGTGACAGCTAGTACTAGATCTACATGTAGTATACCTGTGACTATGAGGCATTGTAGCTACACCATAATGTTGTAAGCTTGTAATTACAACGACACTGGTTCGAAACCCATGGCTGGCACATAATATAATGGAATGAGTCCTACAACAATAGCTGTAGTGTTGTGTGTTTTCGTACTGCTGAGACTGTACCACGCTCTACCTGTACTGTCGAGTTGTCGGGGAGTTGAATAAAGTACACGTGCATGTAAAGACGTGTCTCCAGTGTCTTATTACGATGTCGCCCTTTATGTATATTTCCTAAGTGTCTGGACATGTGTTTACATGTACAACCCACGCATATGACATCACAGGTGGGTTTTTTCCCAACAATGTTGTACTCTTAGGGAATGTAATTTACTCTACTTTCCCCACTTGATTCAGGTCGGAATAAGTATCCAGCTACAGGCAGAGACATATAATATTATAAAAATGTTCGTAGTAAGTAGTCTAAGAGACTGCTTTACTGTATGCTCCCCCAGGGAGTTTAGAAGGAGTTTAAATGAAATGGCCTGCTGGGGGATAAATGATGTACAGTCGGTGAGCCTGTTCTTGTGCAAGGATACGGACTATAAATCCATCTATTTTTGTTATCTTTAGTAGTATGAGAAACACGACGATATATATATTGTGGTGAGTATAGAAAGATCTATTTGTTTTTGTGTTGGACTTTATTGTTTGTTTTTGTTTCTTTGTTGCTAAAAAAATGTTTCAGGTTTCTTTATGAGTGTTGCATTATAAAGGCTGGATTTCGTGTTAAAATAATATGCTTACAATGGAAGAGAAGCGTTGTATGTTTGGTTTTGGAGAGGTTGGGGGTATATCTAGACCTAGTTTGGCAGATGTCTTCACTTTGTAGCTCAATTGAACTCCGATATAATCAATGTCGGCCTAAAGTACATTGTTATTATGTAAATCTATCAGAACCAAGCAAAAGTCAAGTCTGGCAATACAATTTGGGTCTACTGTATGTGAAAAGATTACTACTGCAGTTAACTGTAGTACAATAAGTAGATAAGTTGTGAGGCCTGACAAACACAATACACACCCGTCTGGATTCCATTAGCCTATGATTACGTCGAGTGAGAGAGAAGTTGTGTTTAAGTCCCGTGGGAATGCCTCCACGGCTGTTGTCAAAATTATTTTAGGATAAACGTAGGAAGAGGTGAAGTAGTATGCTGTGATTTTGATGCTCCTCATACCGACAGAGACTAAATGGACATCTGGATGTCCACCTAGTCTCTTCCATCTAGGAGTAATACGAAGGAGCCACAGTGGAGTGAAGTCAAAGGCGAAATATGACAATAAGTGACAACTCCACTAATAAAGACAGAACAAACATGTGACGTTTCGGGTATAACCCTTCGTCAGACAACAAACGAGAAATATTTAGAGCAATATTTAAAAAGATAAATAACGTAAACAGAGATATGTGGCAATGTGAACTATCTAAATAGTTGTGAATAATACGAAGGAGTCACAGTGGAGTGAAGTCAAAGGCGAAATATGACAATAAGTGACAACTCCACTAATAAAGACAGAACAAACATGTGACATTTCGCCTTTGACTTCACTCCACTGTGGCTCCTTCGTATTATTCACAACTATTTAGATAGTTCCCATTGCCACATCTCTCTGTTGTTTACGTTATTTATCTTTTTAAAAATATTGCTCTAAATATTTCTCGTTTGTTGTCTGACGAAGGGTTATACCCGAAACGTCGCGTGTTTGTTCTGTCTTTATTAGTGGAGTTGTCACTTATTGTCATATTTCGCCTTTTTCATCTAGTTGTCTCGGGGAGATCTATTTTAAGAACAGACACCTGTTGGTCTTAAAATAGAACCGGAAGCAGTGGTTGGTTGTATAAAGTGAAGGTTGAGACTTGAGAGATTTCCACTTGTCACTCGACTGTGCTTAGCGAAGTGAATAGCAACAGTTTATGCCAAGCGCGTAGCAAGCTGTGCATCTGACCAGCGAGACCTCGCCAGGTAAGTTCCATTGCGAAGAGACTGTTCTATTTTCAGAGCCCGACCTGCGTGTCGACGCGTTTCAAGTTCAAGCCTATGTCGCCTGTGTAAGAGTTGGGAGAGACCATAGATCACTAGTTTGAGATCAGAGTGACGGTGGTGACAGCTTCCATGTCTTGGGACTATTTGAAGCAATTTCTTTCATGAGACTGAGGCGTGGTCATCACCAAGATCGCAGTAGTGTGTTACAAGAGATAAACACACGACACGTGGGTTTTTATGCATAGTTTCTTCATTTATCGATGTTTATTGTGACCCACAATAATCAAAAAATCTATTTTATTTCGGTTTAGAGTGTCTTTGGAGATGTGGTCGTATCTTTTCCCAAAGAACATGACATAGGGTATAGAAGACTTAATCTAGAGCTAGATTCTAGAGCTAGAGATATAAGATCTAGAATATAGATCTAGTACTTCTAGATCTATCTGATATAAAGCAATTCACTATCTAGGCCTACTGTAAATGTCAAATATTACATAACATCTTTCTAGATCTAGATCTAGATTCTAGATTGAGAATTGCTAGAACTAGATCTAGATCCAGATCGACCCTCCCTTAGCCCTGGGCACCATTGAATATCATATTAAAATATATACATATATATATATATATATATATATATATATATATATAAGCTTATATATATATATATATATATATTATATATAATATATATATATATATATATATATATATATATGTATTCTATTCTTATAAATATAGATCTATAACTAGATCCAGATTTAATCTCTGAGCTTAAAATAATCTAGACTCAAGATGACAGATAATGCACATAGCCTACACACTTGACTACAGCTTTTAATACGTTTCGGAATGGAAATTTGTTCTGAAAGATGAAATCTGTTCATCTTAAAGACTTATTTTTGAGAAGGATAGATCTTAATCTAGAATCTAGTATATATCCTGTCAGGCACGTCAAAAGGCATATATATATAAATGAAAACAGAAATGAGATAATTGGACTTTAGCATAGCCAAGATTTCGCACTATAAGGCCTATATGATAACTACCCCAGTTTAAACTCGACACTCTGTCCTCACCACCCTGAGTATGTCGCGAAGTGTGTTCCTAAGTCATCTGGCTATTATTACTCTTAGATTAGATCTAGCACCACTTACCACCCAGATCTAAGCTATCAGGCACACCAGTAGAAGTTACACTTTGGCAGTGCTAAAGCAGAGGAGTTATTATTATAACTGCATTATTATATGTGGAGGAAGACGACTTGAAACACACAGGCTCCTGAAGATTTAAGTTTAGTTTTGGGGTTTGCTTTTAGTATAACTGTCAGAATATAGTCATCCTTTATTGAAATGTTAGTAGCGTTCTTGGTTGCCATGGAAAACGGCCACCATTTTCGATTTTGACAAAATTTTCAAAATCGTTGTCCTCAGTTATGAATAAAATTACTCAAAACATGTGCAGATCGTTGTTTGCATTTAAAGAGTGACGTCAGTTTTTTGTTGTTGATATTTTGGATATTTTAAACAAATTAAAAAAAACAACTAATATATTTCGTGTATAATTTGTCATAATGCACATTTTTTCGTGTAACCAGATTTTACAAAGCTAATTACCCCCTTTAAATGCAACAAAGGTTGACTTGACTTCGCCAAGATGCAACAGGTTTTTGTAAATCAGTCCTCAATTTGTTGCATTTATAGAGTCAATTCGTGTGAAAAATAAATTTGATCTTTTCTTGCCTTGCCTCAGTGACAAAATTTGTCATGCATGTGTGTATGTATGTGTGTGGTATCTAGATCTATGTTAACCATGTGTACACATACACACAACAATATTGTGCAACTGCAACTAGTTCGTCAAAATGCACAATTTTTCGGCACCCGTGGAACATGCATTTTGGCGGAGACTACTGTGTACAAAAATGGCATTTTTATTAGAATATTTTTTTATCTCATTTACGACATGTTAAAAAAAACCTATATCATGAACATTTTTCTGCCATAAACGTGTAGATAAATGATCGTTCTACGTGAATATGCAAAGAACAGAAAATCAACATTTTGGTCCCAAACGCCATTCTAGGTGGTGCCCCCCCCCCGCCCCCCCCAAAAGGTTTCTGGAATCTGGATGCAAAAAAACCCCCAGCTGGGTCAGACAGGGATTCACCAAAGTGATAGCCAATGATAGACAATAAAGTTTAGTATTATTATAATATATATATATATGTGTCATAAATACAACAA
Source organism: Doris montereyensis (assembly GCA_037039925.1). Lineage (NCBI taxonomy): Eukaryota > Metazoa > Mollusca > Gastropoda > Nudibranchia > Dorididae > Doris > Doris montereyensis. The sequence goes on from JAXRKP010000705.1 coordinate 163,961, forward strand.
TTACAGTCTCACTTGTGATCAAAACAGTGATATCTTTTTCTTCCTGCCTTGAAACTCTAACCTCATAAGTCAATGAGTTGACTTGTTTAGATCTTTCAAAGTTCAATTCTAATATTAAAATCCCTTTTGTGCACAACAGATTATTTTTCATTTACTACATTTTAGAGACTAAGATAATTATTAAATTATAATCAAAGAAGTATGTCACGTTTTTTTGTGTTCTGAAAAATTACGCCAGGCTTAACGTATATGTTCAGATAGTTTCACTGACGATTTGTTTTCTTGTCTTTAGTATCTTAAGAACAGAGAGATGATTTATAATTGAATATAAATATTATGATTTATATATATGTCTTCTCTTGTTATCAGTCATATCCTGCAGACATGACGTCTAAATCTGGAAATCAGGACAATGCCCGCACCTACAAGCTAGTTGTGGTAGGTGATGGTGGTGTTGGGAAATCAGCCCTCACAATCCAGTTTTTCCAGAGATTGTTTGTTCAAGATTATGATCCAACTATTGAAGACTCGTATATCCAGTATACTGACATTGATGGAGAATGGTGCATCTTGGATGGTAGGTGTGAAATTTCTTCTTTAGTTTTCTTTTGATAGTATTGTTTTTATTTGAGTTTGATTTAGTAGGAGAATGATAAATTTAAATTTTTGTTTGGAAGAATGTGGCTAAGGAAAAGATTGGCTTGTAAATAATGTCAATGTAAGTCAACGATCTCGTTATACGTCAGAGATTTGAAGAGTTTAGAAAGAACAATAATAAGATGGATTTTGATTTGATTTTACCCACAACCACAACCTAGGCGATCTCGGGTGCTTGAAAGGATTTAAATTTTGTCTCGAATGTCCTGTAAACAGACAAGGGATCTTCAACATGTACAGAATATTGTGATCTGCACACATGACCTCCTTTCTTAATTCAAGGATGGGGATTTTGGCACATCGGAGCACCTCACGTTTGTGTGTCTCATTTTATACACACACACAAGCACCAACCGTCCAGGAAAACATTTATAGGTCTAAGTCTAATTAGGACGGATGTCCCAAACACAGAGAGTGAGTGAGTGAGTCACTGCGGTATCGTTTATCACCATTCAGTGAGAGAGAGAGACAGGAAGGAGAGAGTGAAAAAAGTAGCACTAGTGTATGCCTAGTAGTAGTGGTACCAGTAGTAGGAGTAGTACATCTCCAGACCTTTGGGAATACAAGTTTAACCTTAGGCTGCTTTTTCAGTTGTTGTGTTTATAATTATGCCTCATTTACTATTTTACATTGGTTATGCCTTTTTCAAGTGGGTTAAAGCCCATGCAAACTAGGCACTTGTGCTCCATGCTTATATTTAAGAAAGAGGCAACTCTCTCTCTCTATCTCTGTCTTTCTCTCTCTCACACACATCCTCACACAGAGTCTACAATACAGTATTACTATACAGCATTCTGACCAATGCAGGCACCTGTAGTATTGTGTTAATATCATATGTGGGCTACATACAATACTACATGTGGGCTACAATACTACATTATGACTATTGATTTTTTTTTTCAAGGTGAGGGTGTTATTACTATAGGGCTAGTCACATATACTTAAAAGCAAGTTTCGGGCTTGACTTGAACTAATGAGATGAAGCTGCTTTGATTTTAGCTTATATCTTTTAATATCCGAGACTCAAGTCCAACGTGGGTGGATAGCAGGTGCAAATGGTAGGTGCTTTTTTCTTTCCTTTTCCTCTTTTATTTTCTTTAATCTTGCTGTTTTCTCTCACCTGAGATCAATGTATATGTTAGAGGTAAAACAAACAAGTCTGACTGACATTCACGCCCAAAAGGGAAGATAACTCACATATTAATTATAAAACCTATTTAATGACATTTAAAAAAAAAACGTTACCATTTGTTAGCTTGGATTAGGATTTTTCACTCAAGAGTAGCAGGTCTGGATCTCTTAGTATTGCATTATAGGTAGCCATCGTTGAGAGAGATAGATGATAGATGATATAGAGACAAAGAGACAGACATGAGCAAGGGGAGGGGGGGGCATACTTGAAGAAAACATTAGGGAATATTGTAGTCACAGTAAAATGTTCTGGAGGGAAGTAAAGTGAGTACAGAGTAAGAAAATATGATGAAAATTAGTGACTGCGATAAAAGAGGATGAAGAGTGTTTGGTGAGAAGAGGTGGATTTGAATGTAAAGAAATGAAGATAAACAAAAAAGAAGAGGTGATTCACCTGTTTTGTCTGTTCTTGGGTTGTTTATTTTGTGTGTGTGTGTAATTATTTGGCTAAAGCCTATCGGGGGGAGGGAGGGGGCACACCTTTCTAATAACTGCTACAGGATGTGTAACTTGCACAACGTGACATGACACAGAGTTGGAAAAATGCGAGTTCATATTCTTCGCTAAGATTCGTACCTGGGACCTCATGATCCCAAGGCCAGGTCATGCGATGAGTATTGAAGCATGTGTTGCAATGAATCTTTATCAGGAATGTATTTTGAACATCAGATCAGTGTTCAAAAGCAAGGACATCATGTGGTGTTGCTCTCTTGTAAATGGTTGTTGATTCTTTTGAGTACATATTACTTTCTGCAGTGAAATTTCTCCCGTCCACGAATGCAGTTATCTCATAGTGAATTTAAAGGAAACAATGAGATGAAAGGCAAGAAGTAGGGCCGACCAGTAGCACTGTGTCTGTCGCGTCCATTATTCTATCACAGTTGCTCGATCCAGGGCCAAAATCCCCCCCCCCCCCCCCCCCCACACACACACACACACACCATTATTTCAGACAGTACCATAATACAGCTGCATTCCCCTGTTGTACAGATTTTCACAGAAAAATGTCTGAATATGTAATAGGCCTACATAGGTTAATATTACTGTATGTCAATTCTTAAAGAATAAATAGGACATATAGACAGAAGTTTGTTTCGAGAAATACAGATTTTCTCAGTTTATTAAAAAAAAACCCAACCCCTTGTGGAAACAAACTTACTTTTAAGTGTAACCATGACGTACTGGCAAAGGAAAATGAGGTGAAATTGTGTTAGCCATTGCATTGCGTACTTCTTTCTCAGCCTCTCAATACAAATGCTGTGCTATAATTTATTGTTGACATGAAATCCAAATCTATTGTATTATATTGTTTTTACATTTAAAATCCTTTATCAATATTTTCTCTACATTTTGACACAGTACTTGATACTGCTGGTCAAGAGGGAATTCAGTGCGATGAGGGAGCAGTATATGCGAAAAGGCGATGGTTTCTCCTGGTGTATTCAGTTACAGATAGACAAAGTTTTGAGAATATTGCAAACTTTCACACACAAATTCTTCGGGTAAAAGACAGGTAAAATATTTTTATAAATTTTTTTATTTTTTATTTATATTAAGTTCATTTGCAATGTGTTGTTTTTTAAGTTTTCTTTGTTATTTTTTTAATGTATTTTCTGTTCTTATTTAGAGATAAGATTATCCTAAGTACCGGTATTCAGATTTTTCATAATGATTGAAACAAAAGATTGTAAGATTCCCAGTGGAGACATGTTAAAAACTGATCAATCTTGTATATTTTCAATTGATCAAAACTTGTCCTTAAATTGACTCCTTCAAACTAGTTTTTTTTGTGATGACAGTTTTTTTGTTTTATTTATGTTTTCCCTATTTTTTTAAAGGCTTATATTACTAGTATGTCTTGCTAAGCTATAGTGTATATTTGCTTTTTGACCTCCATATTTTAGAAGTGATCATTTGTTTGTGAAATGGTATGAAATTGTGACTAAAACATACTCCCCCAAAAGGAGTAATAAAATTATTTTTTGTTATCTTATCATATATGAAACTCTGCATTTCAGAGACACATTCCCAATGATCATGGCAGCTAACAAAGTGGATCTTATTCATCAACGAGTCGTTTCTGAAGACACAGGTCTTGCTCTTGCTACTCAGCTAAGGTAAATCCCTTTGTATGAAGCAACAGTGAAAGTGTTATGTGGGTTCACTGTTGAGAGTACTTGCTACCCAGCACATGGGCCGAAGCATATACACTTGTATTTTTTGGTTTGAGGTTCAAATTCGTTTGTACAGTCAAATCAATTTCATTTTGTACAGTCAAATCAAATTCGTTTGTACAGTCAAATCAATTTCATTTGTACAGTCAAATCAAATTCGTTTGTACAGTCAAATCAATTTCATTTGTACAGTCAAATCAAATTCGATCCAATCATTTCATTTGTACAGTCAAATCAATTTCATTTGTACAGTCAAATCAAATTCATTTGTACAGTCAAATCAATTTCATTTGTACAGTCAAATCATTTGTACAGTCAAATCAATTTCATTTGTACAGTCAAATCAATTTCATTTGTACAGTCAAATCAAATCCAAATTCATTTGTACAGTCAAATCAAATTCGTTTGTACAGTCAAATCAAATTCGTTTGTACAGTCAAATCAAATTCGTTTGTACAGTCAAATCAAATTCATTTGTACAGTCAAAATCAAATTCGTTTGTACAGTCTAATCAATTTCATTTGTACAGTCAAATCAATTTCATTTGTACAGTCAAATCAATTTCATTTGTACAGTCAAATCAATTTCATTTGTACAGTCAAATCAAATTCGTTTGTACAGTCAAATCAAATTCGTTTGTACAGTCAAATCAATTTCATTTGTACATTCAAAATCAATTTCATTTGTACAGTCAAATCAATTTCATTTGTACAGTCAAATCAATTTCATTTGTACAGTCAAATCAAATCAAGTTCATTTGTACAGTCCAATCAAATTCGTTTGTACAGTCAAATCAATTTTATTTGTACAGTCAAATCAAATTCGTTTGTACAGTCAAATCAATTTCATTTGGACAGTCAAATCAATTTCATTTGTACAGTCAAATCCAAATTTCATTTGTACAGTCAAATCAAATCAAATTCATTTGTATAGTGAAATCAAATCAAATTCATTTGTACAGTCAAATCAAATTCATTTGTACAGTCAAAATCAAATCAAATTCATTTGTACAGTCAAATCAAGTTCATTTGTACAGTGAAATGAAATCAAATTCATTTGTACAGTGAAATGAAATCAAATTCATTTGTACAGTGAAATGAAATCAAATTCATTTGTACAGTCAAATCAAATCAAGTTCATTTGTACAGTGAAATGAAATCAAATTCATTTGTACAGTGAAATCAAATCAAATTCATTTGTACAGTGAAATGAAATTCATTTGTACAGTGAAATCAAATTCATTTGTACAATGAAATGAAATCAAATTCATTTATACAGTGAAAGCAAATCAAATTCATTTGTACAGTGAAATCAAATCAAATTCATTTGTACAGTGAAATCAAATCAAATTCATTTGTACAGTCTCCTGTGAAGGCAAAGTTCACTTATTTCCACCTGGCTTCTTTTGTATTTTAATCTGTTTTAAATGGAAGTACAAGATGGCACAGGATTCATGACTCACTTGATGTAAACCTGGTCATTTAGCAATACCTAAGTTTGAGAGAGGTATAGAGAGAAAGAGTGAAGTGAGTCATACTTTCTGGCCCACCCTGTAGTATTAAAGTGACCTCGAGTTCAAACTTTTAGTCAGTTAAGTACTTCTAAGCCACCATTTTAAATCATTGAGATGTATTGTATTAAGCTCAGGTAAGGAACATATTTTTTGGCTATATCATATCTTTTTATGTCTATAGTTTATAGTTATGTTTTTTCCATTTTGACTCAATTATAAAATATGTGCTAATTAAGTTTCTTGATAGCAGTTAAAATTTGTAAGTTGGGTATCATTTGGTAACAATGTATGATTTAAAACGCCATTCAAAGGGTAAAATGGTTTTGGGGGTGGGAAGTGTGTAATTTTGCATTTTGATTCTGTCACCTTGGAAATGCTGTGTAAACAAACATTACAAATCATCCATGACACAAATTGATTTGATGCTTGTCCAGATTGATCATATTTACCGTATGTCTAGATCTGGATCTAGTCTAGATTACGTCTAGGTCTAATCTAATTTAGAAACTAGATTTAGATTTAGAGTCAACATGCACGTTCCCCGACCACTAAGATGTCCGACCACTTTTCAGAATTTCTATTTCTTTATAACTGTTTTCGTCCCACTAAGTTTGTTTTTTATCAGGTCTGCTTCAATCGCTTTCCTTTTCTCTCTGGAAACTGTGAGCCTTTAATAAACTGAATCAGGATTGAATGGGTTAAACATAGCTTGGAAGATTTCACTTTTGATAAGAAATACCTGTCGCTAAGGTCACAGAGCTCTAGAATTAGACGGTGATTTAAGTGGTCCCATTTTTAAGTAAGATCTTGATTGGCTGAGAGGGGGTAGGAGTGCATTATGAAAAATAAGTGCTCATTATGAACTAGTAATGTACCATATCAATCAATAGTTAAGAATGGAAAATGGGTATAATGATTTATTTAAAAGCATGTAAATGTAACCCTCCCTCATTTTTGGATTTAACTGGTTCAGATGTCTGTCTTCTTGAAAATATAATTTCTCAAATATTTTATTTTCAGATCCCCTATATTGAGACGAGTGCAAAAGACCCGCCTCTCCATGTCGATTTGGCTTTCCACACGAGGTTGTGCGAGTAATACGGTAAGAATTGTCTATTGATAACTAGTGACTGCGGTTTCTCTCATGAAGATGGTGCGTAAATGTTAGCCAGTGATATGCCTGTATCATCTACATGCACTCTTCATGATACGTAGGAATCACGATCACACGTCTATAATGCCAATTCCTATGGTACAAATTTTCATTCAAGTGCCTGTTCTTGTATGGGGATAAAAGGACAAAAAGAAATTACCTATAAGCCTACCTAAGTGCAAGATGTCTTAGATTTAGGAGAACGGCTAAGTGAACGTTTATTGTATACACGGGATGGTGGTCTAGCAGTACTACTAGTAGTATAGATTATATTAAACCACCAAGTCATGTGTTCAGATCCGGGCTCACCATGCTGGACATGTTATCTGTAGGAAAGACGTGTAATGTGTTATTACTTACTCTGCCGAGATGTGATTAGGTACCACTCCAGCCATAGTTTGGTTTGTGCATAAGACAGAGCAATGTCTAGTTTATGGGCGCATCCACCTCAGCTCTTTTGTCACTCCCAGATCTAATTCCCGTGGCTTCAGTGGCCGAATGGATACGCTGCTGGACTGGGGATCATAAGGTCCTGGGTGTGAATCGTGGTAAAGCCGACATTGTGTTCTTTGGAAAAGACACGTAGCACAAATTTTTTCCCACTTGACCTAGGTACAAAATGGGTATAAGCACTAGCTTGGGAGTAAACACCTGCGTCAAACTAGTGTCCTGTCTAGGAGGTGATTGTTGTCATTTGTTCTGCTTCACCCTATGGAAACCGGGATATGCTCCGATCCTATAGGCAGTAATGGCCTTGATCCTATAGGCAGTAATGGCCTTGATCCTATAGGCAGTAATGGCCTTGATCCTATAGGCAGTAATGGCCTTGAAGAAAACTCCAGGCAAAATAGCTGTTGCCCACAATGAGATGATGTTTCATTTTGCCTGGTGTGGAGATGTCAAAAACTCAAATGGATGCTCGACCTTATGGAGAAATCTCGTGTTGCCTGTTTCACTGTTTGTTTGTTTGAAGTCCGGAGGAGGTTTATTACTTGACACAAGGAACAATTGATAACATCAAATGCAATCACCTCTTGATAGTCTTCTTTCTTTGTATTTGGTAATCTCAAAATTTTGGATTCCGAATCTGAACCCTAATTTTGGAAGTACGTACCACAGTGTATATATTTCATGCTTCGACAAATCAAGCAGTCAACTGTTCGATATAGTTAAATAAGCAGTCCACTGACGGCACCTCAAAGCCACCGACTCGACTTTTCCATCACAGCCGATCGACTGGCGTGACGCATTTTCAGGCAGACGGATAGACACGAGGGGGAGGCCAGGCAGCTCAGACACAAACCACCGCCGCTAGTGGATATCCAGTCAGCGACTACATAATCCAGATCAATTGCTCAGAACAGAGGTGTTTTGACTAACGAGATGGTACTGTATATCAGGAAGTACACATTTGCATTGGTCTCCTATTATTATGGTATCGTGGATCGTGGATCTCCTTATTATGGCTCTGTTTTTTAAAATCCATTTTTTCTGCGTAAACCCTAAACCTCTTTGCATGGGGGTCCAATATGCTCTTTAATGTTGACTGCACGTTTTTGTATTTTTAGTGATGCTATTTGAAATCCTATTGCGTGGAAAGTGCCATATAAATAATCTTCTTATTATTATTATTTTACGGGTAAACCTTCAATATCATTTCAGCCGTTTGCCATCACCCAAGAAAAAGAAATCTTCAGGCAGACCGTTGTGAGATATTATAATAATGCATATATATACCTCTTTTCATATTAATTTTATCTTTCAAGTAGTTGTGATACTTTTCATGGTTTTTTTAATTTTACTCAACTTGTGAAAACGAAAACCTTCTCAGCCTTACATGAACCCCGCTCAGCTCTCCTTTTAGCAAGGATAATATTACGGCTGTTTTAAATGTTCATTGACATGTATTTATATGAGTTCTGTTTTAGCGGTTACCCATACCCAGACCTAAATTGTGATATATTTTATGCCGAAGCAAATTCAGTTTTCGTTTTCTTTGTTCTGTCTCTTATTAATTAATAATAATGTTATGGATGTATGCGAGTCATTCATCCTCATAATGTTATCAATGCGTACAATGCTCATTTCTTACTATACTTATACGTATACTCATATTTTATAATTTTATAACATGAGTTATATACAACCCGCTATATAGGGCAGTGATGTGAGAACTGTGTTGCGTTTATTATTCCCTTTGACAAGGAATTTTCATGAAGCAAAAGAGAGTTTGATCTTTGTTTTCCTTTGTTTTTCAGATTTGACATGTTGCAGAAGCAATAATGTGCATAATTTTTGTCTTTGAAACTTTGTTGTTCAGTTTCTATCTTTTTTTATAATAATGATAATAATAATAATAATAATGATAATAATAATAATAATAACAATCTCATTCTCACCAACTGTGAGGGTTGGCAGCCGCAGCTTGTAGGTCCTTCTTTCCTTTCACTCATCTTTCATCTTGCTATTACCTCTTAATTCACTTTGAGATCACCACATATGGTGGACTGGGTAAATATCAATGAATTCAATCAATCATTTACCACCTGTAGGTCTTTTTTGTTTTGAATTGACCATTACAATGTGTGATTTTCTTGAACAATCTTTAAATTTTACCCTTAAAAAAAAACAGGGTTCCCACTCATCTTGAAAAACTGGAAATGTCTTGGAATTTGGTTGGAAGAAATTAAGACTTGGAAATGTCTTGGAATTTGGTTGGAAGAAATTAAGACTTGGAAATGTCTTGGAATTTAAAAAATTCCCTTTAAGTCTTGGAAAAGTCTTGGGATTTTTATGAAATATTGCGATCATATTTTCCATCACCTTAACAACTGGGCTTTCACTTTGTCTGGCATCGTCAGACCTGCCATTCTTTACAGTTCGAACGTAAGATCACTTTAGAATTGTGTTTCATTTACGATGTCACATTTAGTTCTAGCTTTGTTGCGCTTTCATTTGATTTCCGTCATTTGTTAAAGCCAGCTCAGGCCAGAAATTTCTGCTCATCCTCCTTGGGAATTTTGATGTTTGTATGGAAAACTCTTGGAATTTTTGTCTGAAAATGAGTGGGTACACTGAAACCCCCCCCCCCCCACCACACACACACACTCCATTAAAATGTTAGTGTTACATGGGGTTTTATGTGTTTTAGCTCGATGGTTTTGATCAATTTACCTAATAATTTGTGACTTTTAAATGTACATGTATACGGGACCAAATCTGTTGTGCTCACATGAAGAGGATATTTGCTCTTTTAGTTTATTTAATACGTGTACATAAACACAGACATTTCTGTGCATTTTAAACATTCCTAGACACACACACACACTGGCACTTTTTAAAAATTTAAATTTGGTCACTTTTGTGATGAATTTGGTAAATTTTCAATTTGGCCACTTTTGTGATGAATTTGGTAAATTTTCAATTTGGCCACTTTTGTGATGAATTTGGTAAATTTTCAATTTGGCCACTTTTTGTGATGAATTTGGTAAATTTTCAATTTGGCCACTTTTGTGATGAATTTGGTAAATTTTCAATTTGGCCACTTTTGTGATGAATTTGGTAAATTTTCAATTTGGCCACTTTTGTTGAATTTTGTTTCTTGGTTGATTTTTAGATGTTAATGTTTCCATATCTAATTAGATAATTTCAATAACACGCGATTGATGATAAAACAGGTGATAAATATCTTTTCTTTTTGCTTTGAACCATTTTCTTGTTTTCTCAGCTTAGATCTATGGGCAGCAAGCATTCAGTAACAACTTTGAAATCTTTGTTTAACATAAAGAAATTCTTTTTTGCGTATGTTTGTGTATCTGATTACCTATTCTGACTGTTTTAATGCTACAGAGATTGGGATAAGCTCTGACATTTTTAAACCGCTAGGCTTGGAGGCAACTTTACGTTTACTATCTGTCATAGTGAAAATATTTAGCCACCAGGAAAATCCTTTGTGTGAAATACATTCATAGTGCACCTTCCGGAAGGAAAATCAGATTGATATTCGATTTAGAAGGCTTATCAGTATTAAGATTTAGACAATCTTGTGAAATTTTAATTACGCAGTTGTCTTGATGAATTAATGACGAGAGCATGTTAGACAACCCTGAATGCTGTCTTTATCAATCAATCAGAAATCCTTGTATGTTACACCTGTTAAAAATGGATATAGGAGCCTGCTACTACTACTACTGCTACTACTATTACTACTACTACTACTACTACTACTACTACTACTACTACTACTACTACTACTACATGTATTACTACTTCAGCTGCTAGTTGTTTTATTGGTATTTTTTTCATGTAAAAAAAATGTGTGGCAGCCATTTTGGTGCAGAAAGAAAGAAAAAAAGATGTGTGGCAGCCATTTTGGTGCAGAAAGAAAAAAAAAAAAATGTGTGGCAGCCATTTTGGCACAAGTATGTGACTACTCTGGTGGCAGCTGTCTCTGTTTTTGTCGTACGTTGTTTTTATTGTGTTGAGTACGATACCATTCACAGCTGTCTCTGTTTTTGTCGTACGTTGTTTTTATTGTGTTGTGTACGATACCATTCACAGCTGTCTGTTTTTTCTTATGTTGTTTTTATTGTGTTGTGTATGATACCATTCACAGCTGTTTCTGTCTCGTTGTTTTTATTGTGTTGTGTATGATACCATTCACAGCTGTTTCTTTTTCTTATGTTGTTTTTATTGTGTTGTGTATGATACCATTCACAGCTGTCTCTTTTCTTATGTTGTTTTTATTGTGTTGTATGATACCATTCACAGCTGTTTCTGTTTTTGTTGTGTTATGATACCATTCACAGCTGTCTTTTTCTTATGTTGTTTTTATTGTGTTGTGTATGATACCATTCACAGCTGTTTCTGTTTTTATTGTGTTGTGTATGATACCATTCACAGCTGTCTCTTTTTCTTATGTTGTTTTTATTGTGTTGTGTACGATACCATTCAGCTGTTTCTTCTTTTTTGTATCAATTTGTTGTTTTTATTGTGTTGTGTATCCAATTCACAGCTGTTTCTGTTTTTATTGTGTTGAGTATCCAATTCTGTCTGTTCTATTGTGTTGTTTGTTGTTTTTATTGTGTTTGTGTATGATACCATTCACAGCTGTTTCTGTTTTTATTGTGTTGTATATGAAATACCATTCACAGCTGTTTCTGTTTCTTGTGTTGTGTACGATACCATTCACAGCTGTTTCTGTTTTTATTGTGTTGTGTATGATACCATTCACAGCTGTTTCTGTTTTTATTGTGTTGTGTATGATACCATTCACAGCTGTTTCTGTTTTTATTGTGTTGTGTATGATACCATTCACAGCTGTTTCTGTTTTTATTGTGTTGAGTATCCATTCACAGCTGTCATTTTTTTGTTAGTATATTGTTTTTTATCGTTTTTGGGTATGACCCAATTCATGCTCTCAAACTGATTGTGATCTTTGTGTGTTGTAATCCAGTAAAACTTGGGTCTTTATGTAAAGGAATTGTGCTGAGGCTAAATGAAACACATGAAACTGAACAGTTGTCATTTACAGCCAGTAACAATGTATGAATAAAAATTATACGTTTTAAACACTTTTTATGCCATGAAACATAATTTAAAATGCTTGTCTCCAAAACATAATGTATAATTATTGTACATAATTTTTTTTTATATTCTTTTATAATAATAAATTACAAGTGGCCTTTCCTGGGAAAGGAGAAAGGAGTTCATTTCAAAGAGACAATGGCTTGTGTTTTCTCCATGTGTACATAACTGTCGTCTAGCAGTTTACTGTCAAAATAATTTGAAATATTTTTACTTTTACAGATTGATATAGAACTGTATTTGTAAAAATAAATGAATGTATTTCCAACTTTGGTATTGTACAGCCAGTAAGAATTCTTGTATACTCTATCACCAGAACCATTAATTTTGTATGTGTGGGAGTTCGTTAACTGTATGTTTGATATAATATGCATAATTTGTTTTTGACTTATTGTGCACTTCATTGTTCTATTTGAACTATGTAATGCTATCTCAATCTCATTCGCTGTCCAGAATCTACTTCTTGGACTTCACTCACATTTTGTGTAACAACAAGATAAGTAATTTAAGTTCTTCAATAGTTTTCAGTTTTGACAAGGGCATAAATCTTGTCAGTTTAATGATTTTTTGCGCAAATAGAAACAAAATTATCTTAGCTTTCAGAATGACAGGGTTATGTTATCTTTGTGACATGTAATTAGAGAAAACCCAAATCCATACAAAATGTATTCGTATCTTTTGAACTATGTAATCAAACCCTCCACCCAGTCACCCCAACATTTAATATGTCTGCAATGTACATTTGTCATCTTTATAAAACTCAATAGTTTACTCTTTCAACCCCAGTCCCCCCCCCCCCAATCCCAACATTTAATATGTCTGCAATGTAACATTTACATTTGTCATGTTTTAAAAACCTTTATAACATACTATTACTACTCTTTCAACCAAATTGGCAGTTTTCAGTCAACGTAATCCCCCCCCCCCCCCCCAATCCCAACATTTACTATGTCTGCAATGTAACATTTACATTTGTCATGTTTTAAAACCTTTATAACATACTATTACTACTCTTTCAACCAAATTGGCAGTTTTCAGTCAACCCCCCCCCCCCCAATCCCAACATTTACTATGTCTGCAATGTAACATTTACATTTGTCATGCAACATACTATTACTACTCTTTCCCAAATTGACCAGGCCCCCACCCCCATCATCCCAACATTTACTATGTCTGCAATGTAACATTTACATTTGTCACGTTTTAAAAACCTTTTTAACATACTATTACTACTCTTTCAACCAAATTGCAGTTTTCAGTCCTCACCCCCCTCCCCACCCATTAGTTTTGTTTAGGTACTCAACAGTTTTGCTAAAAAGATATTTTTCGTACTCCATTTCGCTATTTTAAATCTGTTGTCCAAGGGTCTTCTCAATCTTATCTTTGAAATCTGAAATTAAATTTTTTATTGGAGAGTTTAGTAATCCATTCTTTATGATAACTCGATTCAAGTGATTAAAAAAAAACCACAACTTTTTGGATAATAAAAATAAATGTATACGTTGTCCAGTTTGTGTTTTAAAAAATCTTCTTTCTTTTTTACGCATTTAGTGCCATATTAGATTCATTGTGTTTGTTGTGAATACTTTGTTTGAAGGTAATCAAAGATTATGTCTGCCTGTCAAAAACACAAAAACACGCCAACATTTTGAAAACAGGAGGCAGATGAAAACAAAGGCCTAAAGTAAAAAGCTAAATCCGGATGACAGTTCATGTTTGCAGACGTACGATGTTCTACAGAAAATCATTGATTGAAAAACTTTGGTCTTAATGCCATTTTGTAGGGATGATTTTCAATACATACATACACAAATATATACATATATTTATCTACTGGGTATATTCTGTTGTTTTTCTCCATAGGGATTATTTTTTTATTTTTATTTTATCAAAATACAAGACATTCATTAACAAGCAGATATTTTGTGTTCATCTTGCTGTACTGTTAGTGTTTCTTCTTAATTCACCAAGAAATCGCGGTGAGTGCTGCTGGAAAGTACTTCTTTTCTCTCTCTCAGGTTCACTATCTTTCATCTTGCTGTTTCTTCTTATTCAGCCTGAGGTCCCGCGTACGACGGACAGGTAAAATTCCATTATAACAAATCTTGGGAGTTAAAGTGAGCTGTGGACAGGTAACATTCCATTATAACAAAGCTTGGGAGTTAAAGCGAGCTGTGGACAGGTAACATTCCATTATAACAAATCTTGGGAGTTAAGCAAGGTAACATTCCATTATAACAAAGGGAGTTAAAGCGAGCTGTGGACAGGTAACATTCCATTATAACAAAGCTGGGAGGAGTGAGCTGTGGACAGGTAAAGTTCCATTATAACAAAGCTTTGGAGTTAGTGAGTTGGACAGGTAACATTCCATTATAACAAAGCTTTGGAGTTAGTGAGTGTGGACAGGTAAAATTCCATTATAAGAAAGCTTGGGAGTTAAGCGAGCTGTGGACAGGTAACATTCCATTATAATTATAACAAAGTCTAGGAGTTAAGCGATCTGTGGACAGGTGCTACATGTGTAGGTTCTGCACCTTATCTTTCATCTTGCTATGTTTCTCCCCAATCAACAACAACAACGTCATGGTAACATTAACAAGGTCTTTGGCGTGATTCCAATCATGACTGGCAGTTATATTCATTGACATGTAGAGTTCGTTGTACAAAACTGTCCGTGTGTCCCACACTGACAACTTTCTTTCCTTCTTTCTCTTTCTTAATCAGTTCCCATGCGACCTTCTGGTGTACGGGATTTAGATGCCGGAAATGGTTTTTCTCCAGGTTGCTCTGTCCTGACACGTTCTATTTCCTTCCGTGAAAGATAAATTCCTTTGCTTTTTAGTGCTTCTTTCATGATTTCTTCTCACTTTCATCTGGTCTGCCTTTTGATCTTTTACCTTGGGTTTTAGTTTTAGCATTGTATACTGCTTTAGCTATTCTGTTATCATTCATTCTGTTTACATACCTAAACCTTCTGGGTTGATTTATTTCTTAGCGTTTATGCCATCTGCTTTCGTTTGATCTCTTATTGTTGTGTTGTTGACTTTGTCTCTTTTAGTTTTCCCTACTACTCCTCTTAGCTATTTCATTTCAGCTGCTTGTAGTCTTCTGTCTTCATTATTGTCTAAGGGCCATGTTACACTGCCATAGAGGAGAAGGACAATACACTGATTTTACAACCTTCTAGATACATGTATGTAAAGCTTGTTGATTGAACTCCCCTGTGTAGGGACAATGTTGCACTATTCTTTCATTGTCATGGTCAAAGTAGTGGGTGTCATTGTCATGGCCAGGCTAGTGGATGTCATTGTCATGGCCAGGCTAGTGGATGTCATTGTCATGGTCAAAGTAGTGGGTGCCATTGTCATGGCCAGGCTAGTGGTTGTCATTGTCATGGCCAGGCTAGTGGATGTCATTGTCATGGCCAGGCTAGTGGATGTCATTGTCATGGCAAGGCTAGTGGGTGTCATTGTCATGACAAGGTTAGTGGGTGTCATTGTCATGGCCAGGCTAGTGGATGTCATTGTCATGGCCAGGTTAGTGGGTGCCATTGTCATGGCCAGGCTAGTGGATATCATTGTCATGACCAGGCTAGTGGTTATCATTGTCATGGCCAGGTTAGTGGTTATCATTGTCATGGCCAGGTTAGTGGTGTCATTGTCATGGCCAGGCTAGTGGTTATCATTGTCATGACCAGGCTAGTGGTTATCATTGTCATGGCCAGGCTAGTGGTTATCATTGTCATGACCAGGCTAGTGGTTATCATTGTCATGGCCAGGCTAGTGGTTATCATTGCAATGGCCAGGCTAGTGGATGTCATTGTCATGGCCAGGCTAGTGGTTATCATTGTCATGGCCAGGCTAGTGGATGTCATTGTCATGGCCAGGCTAGTGGATGTCATTGTCATGGCCAGGCTAGTGGATGTCATTGTCATGGCCAGGCTAGTGGATGTCATTGTCATGGCCAGGCTAGTGGTTGTCATTGTCATGACCAGGCTAGTGGTTATCATTGTCATGGCCAGGCTAGTGGTTATCATTGTCATGACCAGGCTAGTGGTTATCATTGTCATGGCCAGGCTAGTGGTTATCATTATCATGACCAGGCTGGTGGTTATCATTGCAATGGCCAGGCTAGTGGGTGTCATTGTCATGGCCAGGTTAGTGGTTATCATTGTCATGGCCAGGCTAGTGGGTGTCATTGTCATGACCAGGTTAGTGGTTATCATTGTCATGGCCAGGCTAGTGGGTGCCATTGTCATGGCCAGGTCACTTCCTCCCCGCCTGTCTGATGTCCATGCCTTTTTTTTACCGTCACCCCCTCCCCCGCCTGTCTGATGTCCATGCCTTTTTTGACAGTCGCCTAACCCGCGTGTCTCATGTCCATGCCTTTTTTTATAGTCACACCCTCCCCCACCTGTCTCATGTCCATGCTCTTTTTTACCGTCACCTTCACGTCTATCTGATGTCTATGTTTTTTACCGTCACCTCCACGTCTATCTGATGTCTATGTTTTTTACCGTCACCTCCATGTCTATCTGATGTCTATGTTTTTTACCGTCACCTCCACGTCTATCTGATGTCTATGTTTTTACCGTCACCTCCACGTCTATCCGATGTCTATGTTTTTTACAGTCTATCTGATGTCTATGTTTTTACCGTCCTCCATGTCTATCTGATGTCTATTTTTTTTACCGTCACCTCCATGTCTATCTGATGTCTATGCTTTTTACCGTCACCTCCACGTCTATCTGATGTCTATGTTTTTTACCGTCACCTCCACGTCTATCTGATGTCTATGTTTTTTACCGTCACCTCCATGTCTATCTGATGTCTATGTTTTTTACCGTCACCTCATGTCTATCTGATGTCTATGTTTTTTACCGTCACCTCCATGTCTATCTGATGTCTATGTTTTTTACCGTCACCTCACGTCTATCTGATGTCTATGTTTTTTATGTTTTTTACCGTCACCTCCACGTCTATCTGATGTCCCTGTTTTTACAGTCACCTTCTCGTCTATCTGATGTCTATGCTTTTTACAGTCACCTCCTCGTCTATCTTATCTCTATGCTTTTTTTAATCGTCACCTTCACGTCTATGTGATATCTGATGTCTATGCTTTTTACCGTCACCTTCATGTATATCTGATGTCTATGCTTTTTACCGTCACCTTCACGTCTATCTGATGTCTATGCTTTTTACCATCACCTTCATGTCTATATGATCTCTATGTTTTTTTCACGTCTATCTGATGTCTATACTTTTTATTCGTCACCTTCACGTCTATCTGATGTCTATACTTTTTTTAACCGTCACCTTCACGTCTGTCTGATGTCTATGCTTTTTTTAACCGTCACCTTCCGTCTGTCTGTCTGATGTCTGATGTCTATACTTTTTATAACCGTCACCTATACGTCTGTCTGATGTCTATGCTTTTTTTAACCGTCACCTCCACGTCTGTCTGATGTCTATGCTTTTTTTAACCGTCACCTACATGTCTGTCTGATGTCTATGCTTTTTTTTTAACCGTCACCTCTACGTCTGTCTGATGTCTATGCTTTTTTAATTGTCATCTCCACGTCTGTCTGATGTCTATGTTTTTTTAATTGTCACCTACACGTCTGTCTGATGTCTATGCTTTTTTTAACCGTTACCTCACGTCTGTCTGATGTCTATGCTTTTAACCGTCACCTTCACGTCTGTTTGATGTCTATGCTTTTTTAACCATCACCTACACGTCTGTCTGATGTCTATACTTTTTTACCATCACCTACACGTCCGTCTGATGTCTATACTTTTTTACCGTCACCTACACGTCTGTCTGATGTCTATACTTTTTTTTACCGTCACCTTCGTGTCTATTTGATGTCTCTACTTTTTACCGTCACCTCTATGTCTATCTGATGTCTATGCTTTTACCCTCAACTCCACGTCTATCTGATGTCTATACTTTTACCGTCACCTTTATGTCTATCTGATGTCTATAATTTTTACCGTCACCTCCACGTGTGTCTGATGTCTATACTTTTTTTTACCGTTACCTCCATGTCTGTCTGATGTCTATACTTTTTTTACCGTCACCTCCACGTGTGTCTGATTTCTATACTTTTTACCGTCACCTCTATGTCTGTCTGATGTCTATACTTTTTACCATCACCTCCACGTCTGTCTGATGTCTATACTTTTTTACCGTCACCTCCACGTGTGTCTGATGTCTATACTTTTTTTAACCGTCACCTCCACGTGTGTCTGATGTCTATACTTTTTTTAACCGTCACCTCCACGTCTGTCTGATGTCTATACTTTTTTTTACCGTCACCTCCACGTCTGTCTGATGTCTATACTTTTTTTAACCGTCACACTCCACGTGTGTCTGATGTCTATACTTTTTTACCGTCACCTCCACGTCTGTCTGATGTCTATACTTTTTACCGTCACTTCCAGGTCTGTCTGCTGTCTATACTTTTTTACGGTCACATCCACGTCTGATGCCTATGCTTTTTTTTTAAGTCACCTCTACGTCTATCTGATGTCTATGCTTTTTACCGTCTCCTCTAAGTCTATCTGATGTCCATGCTTTTTACCGTCACCTCTACGTCTATCTGATGTCTGTACTTTTTTTTACTGTCACCTCTACGTCTATCTGATGTCTATGCTTTTAAAAAGTCACCTCTCGTCTATCTGATGTCTATACTTTTATCGTCACCTCTACGTCTATCTGATGTGTATAATTTTTACCGTAAACC
Organism: Doris montereyensis; assembly: GCA_037039925.1. Classification (NCBI taxonomy): domain Eukaryota; kingdom Metazoa; phylum Mollusca; class Gastropoda; order Nudibranchia; family Dorididae; genus Doris; species Doris montereyensis. The sequence continues at coordinate 182,980 of JAXRKP010000705.1, forward strand.
TCCACGTCTATCTGATGTCTATACTTTTTACCGTCACCTCTATGTCTATCTGATGTCTATAATTTTTACCGTCACCTCCACGTGTGTCTGATGTCTATACTTTTTTTACCATCACCTCCACGTCTGTCTGATGTCTATACTTTTTTTTACCGTCACTTCCAGGTCTGTCTGCTGTCTATACTTTTTTTACGGTCACATCCACGTCTGATGCCTATGCTTTTTTTAAGTCACCTCTACGTCTATCTGATGTCTATGCTTTTTACCGTCCCCTCTAAGTCTATCTGATGTCTATGCTTTTTTTACCGTCACCTCTACGTCTATCTGATGTCTTTTTACCGTCACCTCTACGTCTATCTGATGTCTATGCTTTTTAAAAAGTCACCTCTCGTCTATCTGATGTCTATACTTTTTATCGTCACCTCTCGTCTATCTGATGTGTATAATTTTTACCGTAAACCTCCACGTCTATCTGATGTCTATACTTTTACCGTCACCTCTATGTCTATCTGATGTCTATAATTTTTACCGTCACCTCCGTGTGTCTGATGTCTATACTTTTTTTTTTTTACCATTACCTCCACGTCTGTCTGATGTCTATACTTTTTTACCGTCACCTCCACGTCTGTCTGATGTCTATACTTTTTACCGTCACCTCTATGTCTATCTGATGTCTATACTTTTTACCGTCACCTCTATGTCTATCTGATGTCTATGCTTTTTTTAAAAGTCACCTCTACGTCTATCTGATGTCTATACTTTTTATCGTCACCTCTACGTCTATCTGATGTGTATGCTTTTTACCGTAAACCTCACGTCTATCTGATGTCTATGCTTTTTTTGCCGTCACCTCTACGTCTATCTGATGTCTATGCTTTTTTACAGTCACCTCTACGTCTATCTGATGTCTGTACTTTTTTTTACCGTCACCTCTACGTCTATCTGATGTCTATGCTTTTTTTACCGTCACCTCTATGTCTATCTGATGTCTATACTTTTTTACCGTCACCTCTACGTCTATCTGATGCTATACTTTTTACCGTCCCCTCTACGTCTATCTGATGTCTCTGCTTTTTACCGTCATCTTCACATATGTCTGATGTCTCTACTTTTTATCGTCACCTTCACGTCTATCTGATGTCTATGTTTTTTTACAGTCCCTCTACGTCTATCTGATGTCTATACTTTTTACCATCACCTCTACGTCTGTGTGATGTCTATGCTTTTAACCATCACCTCCATGTCTATCTGATGTCTCTACTTTTTACCGTCACCTTCATGTCTATCTGATGTCTATGTTTTTTACCGTCACCTCCACGTCTGTCTGATGTCTATACTTTTTACCTTCACAATTCACCTCCACGTCTGTCTGATATCTATGCTTTTACCGTCACCTCTACGTCTATCTGATGTCTATACCTTTTTACCGTCACCTCCACGTCTGTCTGATATCCATGCTTTTTACCGTCACCTCTACGTCTATCTGATGTCTATACTTTTTACCATCACCTCTACGTCTATCTGATGTCTATACTTTTTTTTTTTTGCCGTCACCTCTACGTCTCTCTGATGTCTGTACTTTTTTTACCGTCACCTCTAGGTCTATCTGATGTCGTCTATACTTTTTACCGTCACCTCTAGGTCTATCTGATGTCTATACTTTTTTTTACCGTCACCTCTAGGTCTATCTGATGTCTATACTTTTTTTACCGTCACCTCTAGGTCTATCTGATGTCGATATTTTTTTACCGTCACCTCTACATCTATCTGATGTCTATACTTTTTTACCGTCACCTCCAATTCGAGAGAAACTTGCCCCAATAAGGACTGCAGCGCCCTGGATCAACGAGAGAGTTCTGAATGGAAAGAAAAAGAAACGAAAAGCCGAGAGACTGTGGAAAAAAACTGGATCGACTGTTCATAAAAACATTTACAGACAAGAAATTAGTTCTCTTGCTAATGTTATTAAAGAAGAAAAATCAATTTATTTAAAGAAACAGATACAAGACAGTGAATCAAGTTCAAACCTCTATTCAATCTGCAATGACCTTTTGGGTAAAAAGAATGTACAGTACTTACCAACTAACATCGGTGAGTGAACTACCTGAGGCTTTCAATCTTTTTTTCATCGATAAGATTAAAAAGAAAGAAAACTTAGATGTCACAAACTCTGATCCCAGGTATCACGTATTTGATGGTAATTCCTTTTCTTCTTTTAAACCTGTGACAGAAGATTTTGTTAAATCTACAATCATGAAATCTACTAAAAATTGTGTGAACTTGATCCACTGCCAGTAAATCTGTTTCTTAGCTGCCTTGATATCACCTTCCCCATATTACCAATATTATCAATCAGTCACTAGCAAATGGAATTGTTGTCCCTAGTTTTAAGGAGGCCATTGTTAGACCTTTATTAAAAAAAGAACAATCTTGACCAAAACGATCTGAAAAATTACAGACCAGTGTCCAACCTACCATTTCTTTCCAAAATATTAGAAAAAGCTGTTTTTGAGCCAAATCGACCAACACTTAGATGGAAACTTTGAAAGGAACCTATCAGTCTGCTTATAGAAGAAAGCACAGCACAGAGACAGCACTTCTGAAAGTACAATCTGATCTACGAATTTGACCGATAAAGGAGAACTATCCATTTTAGCCTGATTAGACCTATCTGCTGCATTTGACACTATAGACCGTGGCATTCTTCTTAAACGTTTAGAGTTATCTTTTTGGCATCAAAGGCACTGCTCTGGAATGGTTCAGTTCGTACATCAGCAATAGAAAGCAAGCTGTATCAGTCCATGGAAAGCTATCAAATTATTCTGTTCTTCATTTTGGTGTGCCCCAAGGCTCGGTTCTGGGGCCAATCCTTTTTTCTTTGTACGCACAGCCAATACACGACATCATCAATCAACATCATTTTAATTACCACATTTACGCTGACGACACTCAGCTCTATAAGTCTGTGGAAACATCCGGACTGCCATCTGTCATAACTTCCCTTAATGATTGCGCCACCCAGATTTCTTCGTGGATGACATCCAATAAATTGAAATTAAATGAGAACAAAACAGAAGTTATAGCAATAGGAAGCAAAGCCAAAGTAGAAGCCGCTAAATTAAGATATGTTCAAATCTGTGGCGAAGAAATTCCTGTTGTCAAAAGAGTAAGAAATTTAGGAGTTATCATGGATTGTACCATGTCCATGGAAGACCATATCTCACATTTGAGAAAAGTTTGCTATCTGGAATTAAAAGAATATGTCATATCAGGAAATACATCACTCCTGAGCCAACAAACAAATTAATTTGCTCATTTGTTCTTTCAAGAATTGATTACTGCAATTCTCTGCAGGCTGGACTTCCACTGACACAAATCAAGAAACTGCAGATAATACAAAACAATGCCGCCAGATTAGTTATGGAAGTTTCAAAAAGAGAACACATTACGCCAATACTTAAACACCTACACTGGCTCCCAATAAAATCCCGCATTGACTACAAGATAGCTACAATCACGTACCAATGCCTGCACGAGGCTGACTTTCCAGTCTACTTAAAAGAGTTAGTTCCTAAATACACACCGAACAGATCACTGCGCTCAGCGAGCAAGAAAATGATACAAACACCCAAAACTAAACTTAAGACTTTCGGAGATAGGGCCCTACAAACACAAGCAGCCAAAATTTGGAACATTTTACCATGGGACGTCCAGTCTGCAGAGTCTTTGAATATACTGAAATCTCGCTTGAAGACCCACTACTTCTCCAACATATTTAGATGAATTTTATTGAATTGCGTGCTTTTACTGAATTGATTGTGATACTATTTTTAAATTTTTTAAAAACTTTTTTATTTTTATTTTTTTAAATTTTGTTTAAGTTTTATTGATACATCTGTTTTATGTAAAATGTTTTAGCGATAGCATGCCATGTCTGTGTAATCATTTCGCTTGTAATGCGCCTTGAGCTCTTCTGAGGGAAGGCGCAATATAAATATTCTTCTTATCTTATCTTATGTCTATCTGATGTCTATACTTTTTTTCCAGTCACCTCTCGTCTATCTGATGTCTATACTTTTTTTAACCATCACCTCCATGTCTATCTGATGTCTATACTTTTTACCGTCACCTCTACGTCTGTCTGATGTCTATTTTTTTACCGTCACCTCTACGTCTATCTGATGTTTATGCTTTTTACGGTCACCTCCACATCTATCTGATGTCTATGCTTTTACCGTCACCTCTACGTCTATCTGATGTCTATGCTTTTTACCGTCACCTCTACGTCTATCTGATGTCTATGCTTTTTACCGTCACCTCTACGTCTGTCTGATGTCTATGCTTTTTACCGTCACCTCTACGTCTGTCTGATGTCTATACTTTTTTACCGTCACCTCTATGTCTATCTGATTTCTATGCTTTTTACCGTCACCTCCACGTCTGTCTGATGTCTATACTTTTTAACGTCACCTCTACGTCTGTCTGATGTCTATGCTTTTTAACGTCACCTCCATGTCTATCTGATCTCTAAGATTTTGACCGTCACCTTCATGTCTATCTGATGTCTATGCTTTTTACCGTCACCTTCACGACTATCTGATGTCTATGCTTTTTACCGTCACCTCCATGTCTATCTGATCTCTAAGCTTTTTACCGTCACCTTCACGGCTATCTGATGTCTATGCTTTTTACCGTCACCTTCACGGCTATCTGATGTCTATGCTTTTTACCGTCACCTCTACGTCTGTCTGATGTCTATGATTTTTACCATCACCTCTACGTCTGTCTGATGTCTATGTTTTTACCGTCAGCTCTACGTCTGTCTGATGTCCATGTTTTTTACCGTCACCTCCATGTCTATCTGATATCTATGCTTTTTACCGTCACCTTCACGTCTATCTGATGCCTATGCCTTTTACCGTCACCTCTACGTCTGTCTGATGTCTATGCTTTTTACCGTCAGCTCTCGTCTGTCTGATGTCCATGTTTTTTACCATCACCTCCATGTCTATCTGATGTCTATGCTTTTTACCGTCACCTTCACGTCTATCTGATGTCCATGTTTTTTACTGTCACCTCCATGTCTATCTGATGCCTATGCTTTTTACCGTCACCTTCACGTCTATCTGATGCCTATGCTTTTTACCGTCACCTCTACGTCTGTCTGATGTCTATGATTTTTTTACCGTCACCTCTCGTCTGTCTGATGTCTATGCTTTTTACCGTCACCTCTACGTCTGTCTGAAGTCTATGCTTCTTACCGTCACCTCCACGTCTGTCTGATATCTATGCTTTTTACCGTCACCTCTAAGTCTGTCTGATGTCTATACATTTTTTTACCGTCACCTCCACGTCTGTTTGATGTCTATGCTTTTTTTTACAGTCACCTCTACGTCTATCTGATGTCTATGCTTTTTACCGTCACCTCTACGTCTATCCGATGTCTATGTTTTTTACCGTCACCTCTACATCTGTCTGCTGTCTATGCTTTTACCGTCACCTCTATGTCTATCTGATGTCTACACTTTTTTTACCTTCACCTCTACGTCTATCTGATGTCTATACTTTTTACCATCATCTTCCGTCTATCTGATGTATATACTTTTGACCGTCATCTTCACGTCTATCTGATGTCTATGCTTTTTACCGTCACCTCTACGTCTATCTGATGTCTATACTTTTTTTTACCGTCACCTCCATGTCTATCTGATGTCTATATTTTTTTTACCGTCACCTACATGTCTATCTGATGTCTATACTTTTTACCGTCACCTCTCGTCTATATGATGTCTATGCTTTTTACCGTCACCTTCACGTCTATCTGATGTCTATGTTTTTTACTGTCAACTCTCGTCTATCTGATGTCTATGCTTTTTTACCCTCAGCTCCACGCCTATCTGATGTCTATGTTTTTTACCGTCACCTCTACGTCTATCTGATGTCCATACTTTTTTTTACCGTCACCTCTACGTCTATCTGATCTCTGTACTTTTTTTTACCGTGACCTCTACGTCTATCTGATGTCTATGCTTTTTTACAGTCACCTCCACGTCTATCTGATGTCTATGTTTTTTACCGTCACCTCTACGTCTCTTTGATGTCTATGCTTTTTACCGTCACCTCTACGTCTGTCTGATGTCTATGCTTTTTACCGTCAACTTCACGGCTATCTGATGTCTATACATTTTTTTACCGTCACCTCTACGTCTGTTTGATGTCTATACTTTTTACCGTCACCTCCACGTCTATCTGATGTCTATACTTTTTTTACCGTCACCTCTAAGTCTGTTTGATGTCTATACTTTTTTACCGTCACCTCTACGTCTATCTGATGTCTGTACATTTTTTTACCGTCACCTCTACGTCTGTTTGATGTCTATACTTTTTACCGTCACCTCTACGTCTGTCTGATGTCTATGCTTTTTACCATCACCTCTACGTCTGTCTGATGTTTATGCTTTTTAACGTCGCCTCTACGTCTGTCTGATGCCTATGCTTTTTACTGTCACCTCTACGTCTGTCTGATGTCCATACTTTTTTTTACCGTCACCTCGACCTCTGTCTGATGTCTGTATTTAAAAAAACTTCAATCCAATACAGACAGCTCAAACTTCAATCTAATACAGACACTCAAATTTCAATCTAATACAGACACTCAAACTTCAATCTAATACAGACACTCAAACTTCAATCTAATACAGACACTCAAATTTCAATTTAATACAGAAACTCAAATTTCGATCTAATACAGACAGTCAAATTTGAATCTAATACAGACACTCAAAATGCAATCTAATATCACTTTACTATACACACACTTTATTATACACACACTTTATTATACACACACATTACTATACACACACTTTACTATACACACATGTGTGCATGTTTCAGTATCAAACTCATGTGTGCATGTTTCATTATCAAACTCATGTGTGCATGTTTCATTATCAAACTGAAGTGTGCATGTTTCAGTATCAAACTCATGTGTGCATGTTTCATTATCAAACTCATGTGTGCATGTTTCATTATCAAACTCATGTGTGCATGTTTCATTATCAAACTGAAGTGTGCATGTTTCAGTATCAAACTCATGTGTGCATGTTTCATTATCAAACTGAAGTTTGCATGTTTCAGTATCAAACTCATGTGTGCATGTTTCATTATCAAACTGAAGTTTGCATGTTTCATTATCAAACTCATGTGTGCATGTTTCATTATCAAACTCATGTGTGCATGTTTCATTATCAAACTCATGTGTGCATGTTTCATTATCAAACTGAAGTGTGCATGTTTCATTATCAAACTGAAGTGAATGTTTCAGAATATCAAACTGAAGTGTGCATGTTTCATTATCAAACTGAAGTGTGCATGTTTCATTATCATGTCTGATCAAAGTGTGCATGTTTCATTATCAAACTGATGTGTGCATGTTTCATTATCAAACTCATGTGTGCATGTTTCAAAATCAAAAAGATGCATGTTTCATTATCAAACTCATGTGTCATGTTTCATTATCAAACTGAAGTGTTTCATGCATGTTTCATTATCAAACTGAAGTGTGCATGTTTCATTGCATCAAACAAAAGTGTGCATGTTTCATTATCAAACTGAAGTGTGCATGTTTCATTATCAAACTGAAGTGTGCATGTTTCATTATCAAACTGAAGTGTGCATGTTTCATTATCAAACTGAAGTGTGCATGTTTCATTATCAAACTGAAGTGTGCATGTTTCATTATCAAACTGAAGTGTGCATGTTTCATTATCAAACTGAAGTGTGCATGTTGTTTGAATTGCATGTTTCAATCACTGAAGTGTGCATGTTTCATTATCAAACTGAAGTGTGCATTTTCATTATCAAACTGAAGTTTGCATGTTTCAGGATTTAAGTCGTCCAAGGTTTATGCACAGCCATTTGTAAACGCTTATAATATTATTACATTTTAACCGGTTACATTATTGTGTAGTGATACATGTATTAATTTTTCCCCTTTGCACTCTCAGTATATATTATTATGTCTCGTGTGTAGCCGTTCTTGTGAGGTCCGCCATCATTCAGTAAAGCAATTTCTAATCCAAGTGATCTTCTGTCTTGTGTGATGAATTCAATTGAGCAGTTCTACCACTACACATAATGTAATACCTTTTCAAAAAAATAATATTTACACGTGTCTAAGTACCTTTTTTGTTTGTTTTCTGAAAAAAAAAAACCCCAACTCAATCAAAATGGTTGTGGTTATGGTTAATGCATTTTGATATTTTAATTTTGAGACAATAATTGGTGGTGGAGAATGCCTGTTACTTTTTTCTTTCTTTTTCTACATTTATTGTTTGTTTTCTCCTTTTACTCCTCCTCCTCCTCCAGATTCCTCCTCCTCCTCCTCCTCCTCCTCCTCCTCCTCCTAGCAGAACTAGTATTTACTCGAAAAAACGCGAGAAACTTGTTCAATCATCTGGGCTCAGAAACCACGACCTTTTAGCTGAGAGGCCGACACCTTGCTCCCCTTCACAACGACCAGAGGATCTACACATACATGTAGTGTTAGTTGTGTTGTTGTTTTTATAGTACTCGTCTTCTCAATTCGTCGCTGCCTATGTGCTCTGTATTGATGGTATTATGGGAAATACGATAGCGTTGCTGATGTGTTCTGTATTGATGGTATTATGGGAAATGATAGCGTTGCTGATGTGTTCTGTATTGATGGTATTATGGAAATACGATAGCGTTGCTGATGTGCTCTATATTGATGGTATTATGGGAAATACAATAGCGTTGCTGATGTGCTCGGTATTGATACTTTGATGGGAAATACAATAGCGTAGTGTTTGACGAACACAGTTTTCCAACAACTCGTCACTGACGCAACACATGAGAAACAACACATTCTAGACTTAGTTTTAACAAGAAGCGATTTAGTCAAATCTATAGTAAAAGTGTCAGAATGTTGCATATCAGACCACTACGCCATTTCATTCAAAATCAACGTAGACAAACCCAAGACAACGAGAGAAAAGATCCTCTGCAGAAACATTAAAGGCATTGACATCGACACCTTCAAAAGACCTTTTAAATTCATTTTCAGACAGGACACCGAAATCAGCAAATGACTTTGATAGCTTGCTCCGAACAATTCTCGACAAACACGCTCCAATTCGAGAGAAACTCGCCCCAATAAGGACTGCAGCGCCCTGGATCAACGAGAGAGTTCTGAACCGAAAGAAAAAGAAACGAAAAGCCGAGAGACTGTGGAAAAAAACTGGATCGACTGTTCATAAAAACATTTACAGACAAGAAATTAGTTCTCTTGCTAATGTTATTAAAGAAGAAAAATCAATTTATTTAAACAAACAGATACAAGACAGTGAATCAAGTTCAAACCTCTATTCAATCTGCAATGACCAAAAAAAGAATGTACAGTACTTACCAACTAACATCCCGGTGAGTGAATTACCTGAAGCTTTCAATCATTTTTTCATCGATAAGATTAAAAGATACGAGAAAACTTAGATGCCACAAACTCTGATCCCAGGTATCACGTATTTGACGGTAATTCCTTTTCTTCTTTTAAACCTGTAACAGAAAATTTTGTTAAATCTACAATCATGAAATCTACTAAAAAATTGTGTGAACTTGATTCACTGCCAGTAAATCTGTTTCTTAGCTGCCTTGATATCACCTTGCCCCATATTACCAATATTATCAACCAGTCACTAACAAATGGAATTGTTGTCCCTAGTTTTTAAGAAGGCCATAGTTAGACCTTTATTAAAAAAAGAACAACCTTGATCAAAACGATCTGAAAAATTACAGACCAGTTTCTTTCCAAAATATTAGAAAAAGCTGTTTTGAGCCAAATCGACCAACACTTAGATGAAAACTCTTTGAAAGGAACCTATCAGTCTGCTTATAGAAGAAAGCACAGCACAGAGACAGCACTTCTGAAAGTACAATCTGATTTACGGAATTCGACCGATAAAGGAGAACTATCCATTTTAGCCTTGTTAGACCTATCTGCTGCATTTGACACTATAGATCATGACATTCTTCTTAAACATTTAGAGTTATCTTTTGGCATCAAAGGCACTGCTCTGGAATGGTTCAGTTCGTACATCAGCAATAGAAAGCAAGCTGTATCAGTCCATGGAAAGCTATCAAATTATTCTGTTCTTCATTTTGGTGTGCCCCAAGGCTCGGTTCTGGGGCCAATCCTTTTTTCTTGTACGCATAACCAATACACAACATCATCAATCAACATCATTTTAATTACCACATTTACGCTGACGACACTCAGCTCTATAAGTCTGCTGAAATATCCGGACTGCCATCTGTCATAACTTCCCTTAATGATTGCGCCACCCAGATTTCTTCGTGGATGACATCCAATAAATTGAAATTAAATGAGAACAAAACAGAAGTTATAGCAATAGGAAGCAAAGCCAAAGTAGAAGCCGCTAAATTAAGATATGTTCAAATCTGTGGCGAAGAAATTCCTGTTGTCAAAAGAGTAAGAAATTTAGGAGTTATCATGGATTGTACCATGTCCATGGAAGACCATATCTCACATTTGAGAAAAGTTTGCTATCTGGAATTAAAAAGAATATGTCATATCAGGAAATACATCACTCCTGAGCCAACAAACAAATTAATTTGCTCATTTGTTCTTTCAAAAATTGATTACTGCAATTCTCTGCAGGCTGGACTTCCACTGACACAAATCAAGAAACTGCAGATAATACAAAACAATGCCGCCAGATTAGTTATGGAAGTTTCAAAAAGAGAACACATTACGCCAATACTTAAACACCTACACTGGCTCCCAATAAAATCCCGCATTGACTACAAGATAGCTACAATCACGTACCAATGCCTGCACGAGGCTGACTTTCCAGTCTACTTAAAAGAGTTAGTTCCTAAATACACACCGAACAGATCACTGCGCTCAGCGAGCAAAGAAAATGATACAAACACCCAAAACTAAACTTAAGACTTTCGGAGATAGGGCCCTACAAACACAAGCAGCCAAAATTTGGAACATTTTACCATGGGACGTCCAGTCTGCAGAGTCTTTGAATATACTGAAATCTCGCTTGAAGACCCACTACTTCTCCAACATATTTAGATGAATTTTATTGAATTGCGTGCTTTTACTGAATTGATTGTGATACTATTTTTTATTGATGCATCTGTTTTATGTAAAATGTTTTAGCCATAGCATGCCATGCCTGTGTAATCATTTTGCTTGTAATGCCTGGGTGAGCTCTTCTGAGGAAGGCGCAATATAAATATTCTTCTTATGTTATCTTAGCGTTGCTGATGTGCTCGGTATTGATGGTATTATGGGAAATACAATAGCGTTGCTGATGTATTATGGGCTCTATATTGATGGTATTATGGGAAATACAATAGCGTTGCTGATGTGCTCTGTATTATATTGATGGTATTATGGGAAATACAATAGCGTTGCTGATGTGCTCTGTATTGATGGTATTATGGGAAATACAATAGCGTTGCTGATGTGCTCTGTATTGATGGTATTATGGGAAATACAATAGCGTTGCTGGTGTGCTCGGTATTGATGGTATTATGGGAAATACGATAGCGTTGCTGTATGTGCTGTATTTGATGGGAAATACAATATTGCTCTGTATTGATGATGGTATTATGGGAAATACAATAGCGTTGCATTATGGGAAATACAATAGCGTTGCTAATGTGCTCTGTATTGATAGTATTATGGGAAATACAATAGCGTTGCTAATGTGCTCTGTATTGATAGTATTATGGGAAATACAATAGCGTTGCTGGTGTGCTCTGTATTGATGGTATTATGGGAAATACAATAGCGTTGCTAATGTGCTCTGTATTGATAGTATATGGGATGCTCTGTATTGATAGTATTATGGGAAATACAATAGCGTTGCTAATGTGCTCTGTATTGATGGTATTATGGGAAATACAATAGCGTTGCTAATGTGCTCTGTATTGATGTGTATTATGGGAAATACAATAGCGTTGCTAATGTGCTCTGTATTGATAGTATTATGGGAAATACAATAGCGTTGCTAATGTGCTCTCGGTATTGATAGTATTATGGGAAATACAATAGCGTTGCTAATGTGCTCTGTATTGATGGTATTATGGGAAATACAATAGCGTTGCTAATGTGCTCTGTATTGATGGTATTATGGGAAATACAATAGCGTTGCTAATGTGCTCTGTATTGATGGTATTATGGGAAATACAATAGCGTTGCTAATGTGCTCTGTATTGATAGTATGATGGGAAATACAATAGCGTTGCTAATGTGCTCTGTATTGATGGTATGATGGGAAATACAATAGCGTTGCTAATGTGTTCTGTATTGATAGCATTATGGGAAATAGAATTTCGCTGTTGTGTCAGTAACAACAACAACACCACCACCACCAACAACAACAACACCACCACCACCACGAACAACAACACCGCCAATGGGAAATACGGAAGAGCCATCTGCTGCGTGGAGGTCTCAGTAGTCCACAGGCAAGGCGTGGGCCTTTCAACCCAAAGGTCGTAAGTTCAAGCTCCGGCAATGGTTGAAAAACTCTCTCGAGGTATTAAAAAAAACCCAAACAAAATCTACGCCCCTGGTTCCGGTAGGTGGATCGACGGCACTGTATTGATAGTATTAGTCACATCGGAGACGTGACGATGAGAAGGAGGTCCGGTGTGCAGATATGGGAAATAACACTCCGTGCACGTTAAAGATCCATCGGTTATTAACGGGGCCAGTCTGGGCAAAAGTACAAATCCTACTAAAAATCCCCGAGATCACCTTCATTGTGGATGTGGGTAAATCAATAAATAAAAATGAAGTCATCTGATGGGGTACGTCAGCCACCGTTTTTTTTCTTCCTTTGTCGATCTGCTGGTTATTTTTCTTCCTTTGTCGATCTGCTGGTTATTTTCTTCCTTTGTCGATCTGCTGGTTATTTTCTTCCTTTGTCGATCTGCTGGTTATTTTTCTTCTTCTTCCATGATTCGTTCAATCGGCAATGGCACAAGACGTTAGTGTTCAAGTTCCACAAATATCTGTTGGTTTTGACCTTCGTCGATCCTGGATCACCTTCATTGTTTCTAAATCAGTGATCTGCCACATTTTCTTCCTTTGTCATCTGCTGGTTTGACTTCCTTTTCGATCTGCAATGGCAGTGCTGCCACAAATTTTCTTCTTTGTCGATTTGTTATTTTCTTCTTCTTCCCACACAATGGCAGTGATGCCACAAATATACAGTCAAGGTTTGACCTCCCACCAATGGCAGTGATGCCACAAATATACAGTCAAGGTTTGACCTCCCACCAATGGCAGTGATGCCACAAATATACAGTCAAGGTTTGACCTCCACCAATGGCAGTGATGCCACAAATATACAGTCAAGGTTTGACCTCCCACCAATGGCAGTGATGCCACAAATATACAGTCAAGGTTTTGACCTTGCCACAAATATCCTCCCAGGAGTGATGCCACAAATATACAGACCTCAAAGGTTTGACAGTTAAGGTTTGACCTCCCACCAATGGCAGTGATGCCACAAATATACAGTCAAGGTTTGACCTCCCACCAATGGCAGTGATGCCACAAATATACAGTCAAGGTTTGACCTCCCACCAATGGCAGTGATGCCACAAATATACAGTCAAGGTTTGACCTCCCACCAATGGCAGTGATGCCACAAATATACAGTCAAGGTTTGACCTCCCACCAATGGCAGTGATGCCACAAATATACAGTCAAGTTTGACCTCCCACCAATGGCAGTGATGCCACAAATATACAGTCAAGGTTTGACCTCCCACCAATGGCAGTGATGCCACAAATATACAGTCAGGTTTGACCTCCCACCAAAGATGTTCAAGGTTTGACCTCCCACCAATGACCTCCCACCAATGGCAGTGATGCCACAAATATACAGTCAAGGTTTGACCTCCCACCAATGGCAGTGATGCCACAAAGGTTTGATCCCACCAATGGCAGTGAGCCACAAATATCAAGGTTTGACCTCCCACCAATGGCAGTGATGCCACAAATATACAATCAAGGTTTGACCTCCCACCAATGGCAGTGATGCCACAAATATGCAGTCAAGGTTTGACCTCCCACCAATGGCAGTGATGCCACAAATATACAGTCAAGGGTATGACATTAAATACATGTAATATCAAAGCCACCAATAGGAACATAGACAAGACAAATAGAAGGATTAGACAATAAAAAAGGAAAAAAAAATCTTAGCAGTGATGCCACGGGGATTGAACTCGCTACCTCTGGGTCGGCACCCCCCCGGCACCCCTCCCCCACATCGCTAAGAAAAGATAACGTGCTATCAACAAAGCTAACCACAAATATAACATCTCACGTGTTAAAAAAAGTTTATTTATTTATTCATTTATTTACATCCTTGTCCATTCAGATAAGAGATAAAATGATTTATTTTTTTAAATTTTGTTTCGTTTCACGGGATAATGACAACGGCAGTTACCACACGTGTGGCAAATAGAACAGTAATATGAAAATATGACACAAAAAATAAGGAAAACAGCTATATAGATATAATATTATGTAATGAAGATTTGAATACTAAAGAAAAAAACAATAACTCGTAAAAATACTACTGCGTCAAGATGGGCAGAGAGACCAAAAAAAAAAAGGAGAAGATTTTGGGCTATTCATCCGTTTAAAATTAGTTTTTATTAATTGGTTCCATTTATTCATGTTTATTTATTGACTTTGTGATTTTAACAAACGAATAGACAAGCAGTAGCAGCAGTCCATGACTATAGCTAGTTAAGACTGTCACTCAACGTCTTCCCTCAGTTCGTTCATAGTGATAGCGCCCCGAGACATAGGTCTTTTCCACAAAAGTAGAAGAGGGACGTCACAGCTAAGATGATAACCAAGCCCAGAATGAGGCTGCCGAAAGCCACTCCAGCCATTTGGCCTGCGGAGAGAACGATAAGAATAGTTATCATCATCATCATCATCATCTTCATCATCATTATCATCATTATCATCATTATCATTATCATCATTATCATCATTATCATTTTCATCATTATCATCATCATCATCATCATCAATATCATCATCGTCATTATCATCATTATCATTATCATCATCAACTTCATCATTATCATCATCATCATCATCATCATCATCATCATCATCATCAACATCATTATCCTTATCATCATCATCTTCATCTTCGTCATCATTATCATTATCATCATCATCATCATTGTCATCACCATGCGCCTTACAGCATGCCAAATGGATCAAGTGCGCTATACAGGTGACTTATTGTTTATTATCAATTTATTTACCATCACATCATCATCATCATCATCATCATCATTATCATCACCATGATCGTCGTCACCATTGCCTTTTCACCCTATACCAGGGTATAGGCCACGAACAACAGACTGCCTTCCGTTTGTTCTTGTCTTGAGCATTTCTAGTTAAAGGGGAGGGGGTGGGAAGGGGATGGGGGATGGGGGGGGGTCCTGAGAACGTAGCCTTACCACAAATGGGACAAAACTCGTTTATTGGTCTACTGGATGGAGCAGTTCTTTCCTTGACATTCATACCGTAACAAAGGCTCACTATCAATTCTTTCATTTTATACAATTTGTTTTCGAAATGATACCGGCTTAACCTTCAACACATCGGTTGTACCATAAAAGCCGGACATTTTGTTTAAATTATAACAAGTTGGCACTAATTTTTAATTACCATAAAGTACTCTATCCGAAAAATCTACGTGTGATAAATTATTGCTAATATTAGCTAAGATTGGCCGAAATTTACGTGAAACATTCGGTGCACCTATTATATATGAAAAATGCCATCCCGACATGAGTATAAGGGATGTGGAGCAGTTGAAATAGGGTTGACATGAAATATTTGTTAGCCTCTCACGATTGTATGATGTTTCAAAGTATTAAATTAATCTTTTCTAGGTTTAAATGCGAACAAACATTAAAATAACGAAAACAAATATTTTAAAGGCTATTTTCTCAAAATGTTACTTTTTCACAGTGATATGTGATCTAACTGTTTGACAGTGATATGTGATCTAACTGTTTGACAGTGATATGTGATCTAACTGTTTGACAGTGATATGTGATCTGACTGTTTGACAGTGATATGTGATCTAACTTTCACAGTGATATGAGATCTAACTTTTCACAGTGATATGTGATCTAACGTTTTCACAGTGATATGTGATCTAACTGTTTGACAGTGATATGCGATCTAACTTTTTCACAGTGATATCAGATCTAACTGTTTCACAGTGATATGTGATCTAACTTTTTCACAGTGATATGTGATCTAACTTTTTGACAGTGATATGTGATCTAACTTTTTGACAGTGATATGTGATCTAACTTTTTGACAGTGATATGTGATCTAACTTTTTCACAGTGATATGCGATCTAACTTTTTGACAGTGATATGCGATCTAACTTTTTCACAGTGATATGTGATCTAACTTTTTCACAGTGATATGTGATCTAACTTTTTCACAGTGATATGTGATCTAACTTTTTGACAGTGATATGCGATCTAACGTTTTCACAGTGATATGTGATCTAACTATTTGACAGTGATATGTGATCTAACTGTTTGACAGTGATATGTGATCTAACTGTTTGACAGTGATATGTGATCTAACTTTTTGACAGTGATATGCAATCTAACTGTTTGGCAGTGATATGAGATCTAACTGTTTGACAGTGATATGTGATCTAACTTTTTCACAGTGATATGCGATCTAACTGTTTGACAGTGATATGCGATCTAACTTTTTGACAGTGATATGCGATCTAACTTTTTGACAGTGATATGTGATCTAACTGTTTGACAGTGATATGTGATCTAACTGTTTGACAGTGATATGTGATCTAACTGTTTGACAGTGATATGTGATCTAACTGTTTGACAGTGATATGTGATCTAACTTTTGACAGTGATATGCGATCTAACTGTTTGGCAGTGATATGAGATCTAACTGTTTGACAGTGATATGAGATCTAACTGTTTGACAGTGATATGTGATCTAACTTTTTCACAGTGATATGAGATCTAACTTTTTCACAGTGATATGTTATCTAACGTTTTCACAGTGATATGTGATCTAACTGTTTGACAGTGATATGTGATCTAACTGTTTGACAGTGATATGTGATCTAACTGTTTGACAGTGATATGTGATCTAACTGTTTCACAGTGATATGTGATCTAACTTTTCACAGTGATATGTGATCTAACTTTTTGACAGTGATATGTGATCTAACTGTTTGACAGTGATATGTGATCTAACTGTTTGACAGTGATATGTGATCTAACTTTTTCACAGTGATATGAGATCTAACTGTTTCACAGTGATATGTGATCTAACTTTTTCACAGTGATATGTGATCTAACTTTTTGACAGTGATATGTGATCTAACTGTTTGACAGTGATATGTGATCTAACTGTTTGACAGTGATATGTGATCTAACTTTTTCACAGTGATATGAGATCTAACTGTTTCACAGTGATATGTGATCTAACTTTTTCACAGTGATATGTGATCTAACTTTTTGACAGTGATATGTGATCTAACTTTTTCACAGTGATATGTGATCTAACTTTTTCACAGTGATATGTGATCTAACTGTTTGACAGTGATATGTGATCTAACTTTTTGACAGTGATATGTGATCTAACTTTTTCACAGTGATATGTGATCTAACTTTCTCACAGTGATATGTGATCTAACTGTTTGACAGTGATATGTGATCTAACTTTTTCACAGTGATATGTGATCTAACTGTTTGACAGTGATATGTGATCTAACTTTTTGACAGTGATATGTGATCTAACTTTTTCACAGTGATATGTGATCTAACTTTTTCACAGTGATATGTGATCTAACTGTTTGACAGTGATATGCGATCTAACTTTTTGACAGTGATATGTGATCTAACTTTTTGACAGTGATATGCGATCTATTTTTTACTTATTGTCCAATTGCCCCCAAATTTGGTATATAACATCTACAACGCAAAAAAATGTTTTCACACACTAGGTGTTTTTTTATATCTCTTCTAAGTTTTGCAAAACGAGTTTTTTTGTGATTAAATTTGCCAAAAATTGGAAAGATTGCTATAGGCATTTCCAAAAAAATCACAAAATGAAAATCGTTTCTTTTATCCAAAAAGGCTGCTGGGTGCGGCTAGATATCCAACCAAATAACGGGTGTGGCGCAAAGTTATAGGCGATTTTGTTTATAACTGAAAAAAGCCTATTTGAAATGAAGTTGTTATATTCGCAATGAAAATCCAAGATGGCGGCTTTCCCATGGCAACCATAAGATTTAAAAAAATCAATACCTTTTTCAGCTAATCTATACATGCCGAGTACAATGCATAGTAGAATAGTATTCGTATGATAAAGAAATATATATATTTTTTAGGAGATTATAAAATATACAATGAGATCACTGCATATCGTGGGCACGGTAAATCTCCAATGAAACACACAAGAAGAGACAACCCCCACCCCTAATATATCAATAAATACAACCCCCTCCCCCATAATACATGTTTTTGTGTGCACTTTCAGTCCAACCGGAAAATAAAATAAAAAAATGCAGAAATCTATCATTACAATTACATACCTCCAGTATAGTCATCATTGTCGCCATTGTTGCCAGCTTTACTTTTGAGATTACTGGCAGTTCCCGAATGGGTTTTGCGTCGGTATTTGGAGATACCTGATTTTTCTGTCACAAACAATAATGTTAATAGTCTGTATTATAAAAGTTATGAATATTGTTACATCATTCAATTCAAATTCAAATTCAAATTCAAATTCAAATTCAAAGACTTTAATGTATCCCAGATGAAAATTTGTGAATAAAAGTATATTTAGATAAATTGTGTGTATAAGGACAAAAAACCCCACAACGTTTTCATGCACATATCATGTATAATGATATATAATAATTAGAGTTTAGCTTTAAAAGTGTTTCTTATTGTGTGTGAGTGTGTGTGTGTGTGTGCGTGTGTGGTGGGGTAAATATATATATTATTGTGTAGCAACGGTAACGAACTAGATCTAGATGTAGATCTATTTTTTCTCGATATATTTAAAATGTTGCGAATCTGAGTCATGTTTATATGCAATACTAACGCGGTCATTGCCTGTCGAAACCTTTTATTTTGGGTTATGTGCAATAATGCGACAATCTAGTCTGGGTGTCTATAACGGTGCGTCGTGTTATGTCGACACGGAACACCTTGCCTTTCTTAAAGTCAATGATTTGGTTCAATTTAAATTCCGTCCTCTTGAATACCTTGGGCAATGAGGAGATAACTTGGGTCCCTTGTGTGCTCCTTGGGCACTCTACCAACTGAGATACGCGCTACCAAATACGCTGTACCAACTACCTCTACCAACTGAGATACGCTACCAATTACGCTGTACCAACTACACTCTACCGACTACATTATACCAACTACACTCTACCAACTGAGATACGCGCTACCAATTACGCTGTACCAACTACACTCTACCGACTGAGATACGCGCTACCAATTACGCTGTACCAACTACACTCTACCAACTGAGATACGCGCTACCAATTACGCTGTACCAACTACACTCTACCGACTACATTATACCAACTACACTCTACCAACTGAGATACGCGCTACCAATTACGCTGTACCAACTACACTCTACCGACTACATTATACCAACTACACTCTACCGACTACCTCTACCAACTACACTCTACCAACTACACTCTACCGACTACACTCTACCAACTACACTCTACCAACTACACTCTACCAACTACACTCTACCAACTACACTCTACCGACTACACTCTATCAACTACACTCTATCAACTACACTCTACCAACTACACTCTACCGACTACACTCTACCGACTACACTCTACCAACTACACTCTACCAACTACACTCTACCAACTACCTCTACCAACTACACTCTACCAACTACACTCTACCGACTACTCTACCGACTACACTCTACCGACTACACTCTATCAACTACACTCTACCGACTACACTCTACCAACTATACTCTACCGACTACACTTTACCAACTACACTCTACCAACTATACTCTATCAACTATATTCTACCAAATACACTCTACTCAATACACTCTACCAAATACGCTCTACCAACTACGCTCTACCAACCACGCTCTACGAACTGCACCCTACTATCTACGCGCTAGCAATATTACACTCATCAACTACACTATACCAACTATGCTCTACCAATTACGCTCTGCTAAATACACTCTACCAACCGCACTACGCTCTACCAACTGCGCTACGCTCTACCAACTGAGCTACGCTGTATCAGCTGACTATACTTTACCAACTACGCTCTATCTACTACGCTCTGCCAGCTACGCTACGCTTTACCAACTGAGCTATACTTTACAAACTACGCTCTATCAACTACGCTCTGCCAGTTACTACGCTTTACCAATTGAGCTATACTTTAAAAACTACCCTCTGCCAACTACACTCTGCCAACTACGCTACGATTTACCAACTGAGCTACGCTTTACCAATTGAGCTACACTTTACCAACTACGCTCTGCTAACTGCGCTACGTACTATTAACTAAGATACATTTTAACAATTACACTCTACCAACTGAGCTACGTGCTACCGACTCAGCTATACTCTACAAAATGAGCTACGCTCTACCAACCGAGCTACGCTTTGCAAACTGAGTTACGGTCTACAAACTGAGCTATGCTATACAAAATGAGCTATACACTACAAATTGAGTTATGCTCTACAAACTCATCTACGCTCTACAAACTCAGCTACGCTCTATGCACTACAAAATTAGCTACGCTCTACAAACTGAGCTACGCTCTAACAACTGAGCTACGCTCAACCAACAACTACATTCTATCAACTGAATTACGCTCTACCAACTGAGCTACGCTTTACCAACTGAGCTACGTTCTACAAACTAGCTACGCTCTAACAACTGAGCTATGCTATACTCTACCAACTGAGCTATGCTCTACTCTACCAACTGAGCTATGTTCTACTCTCTACCAACTGAGCTATGCTCTACTCTACCAACTGAGCTATGCTCTACTCTACCAACTGAGCTATGCTCTACTCTACCAACTGAGCTACTCTGCTCTACTCTACCAACTAGGCTACGCTCTACTCTACAAACTGAGCTATGCTTTACTCTACCAACTGAGCTATGCTCTACTCTACAAACTCAGCTATGCTGTACTCTACAAACTCAGCTATGCTGTACTCTACAAACTAGCTATGCTCTACAAACTGAGCTATGCTGTACTCTACAAACTGAGCTATGCTGTACTCTACAAACTGAGCTATGCTGTACTCTACAAACTGAGCTATGCTCTACAAACTGAGCTATGCTCTACAAACAGAACTACGCTCTTCAAACAGAACTACGCTCTACAAACAGAACTATGCTCTACAAACTGAGCTATGCTCTACAAACTGAGCTATGCTTTACAGACTGAGCTATGCTCTACAAACATAATTACAACTCTACAAGCAGAACTATGCTCTACAAACTGAGCTATGATGTACAAACAGAACTACGCTCTACAAA
This sequence comes from Doris montereyensis, assembly GCA_037039925.1. Taxonomy (NCBI): domain Eukaryota; kingdom Metazoa; phylum Mollusca; class Gastropoda; order Nudibranchia; family Dorididae; genus Doris; species Doris montereyensis. Next base: position 204,670 of record JAXRKP010000705.1, read on the forward strand.
CTGAGCTACGCTCTACAAACACAACTATGCTCTACCAACTGAGCTACGCTCTACAAACAGAACTACGCTGTACAAACAGAACTACACTCTACAAACAGAACTACGCTCTACAAACAGAACTACGCTCTAAAAACAGAAGTACGCTCTACAAACAGAGCTACGCTCTACAAACAGAACTACGCTCTACAAACTGAGCTACGCTCTATTAACTGAGCTAGGTTCTACAAAGTGAACTATGCTCTACAAACTGGAGTTACGCTCTACAAACTGAGCTACGCTCTACCAACTGAGCTACGTTCTACAAACTGAGCTACGCTCTACCAACTGAGTT
>JAXRKP010000705.1:217500-236220 GCA_037039925.1 Doris montereyensis
GAAAAAGAAAATTAAAAAAAAAAGAAAATTCATTTTCCGTGGGAATACACCTGGCTGTAACACTCACACAGTGCAGTCGTAGGAGGCAGAGGCACAAGTCCTTGCACATTTGGCCAAAGATATCTGCTCTATTTCAGTTGTGGTGGCAAAACTCGTCTCGTGTTTCGTCGATCGAGTAAAATCTAATAGGTAGTTTCCTGTCGTAAAGAGAAAAGTCCGTATGGTAACAAATAAACAAACAACAAAACAAAACAAAACAACCTCAAAAACAGCCAAAACATTCTCAAACAAAAATTATTTTGTCATCAAATTCTCTTTCTTTATCAGCTCCCATTTATACTTTCCGGTGTATGGGTTTTAGATGCCCAAAATGATCTTCCTCCAGGCTGCCCTGTCCTGACATTTTCTGTTTCCTTCCCTCCGAGGTTTGCTTTTTGGTCTTTTACCTTCAGTTTTAGCACTGTATACTGATAAAGCTATTCTATTGTCATTCCTATTAACATGCCCAAACCATCTCAGTTGATTCATTTCTATCTTAGTTTTTATGCTATCTGCTTTGATTTGATCTCTTATTGTTGTGTTTCTGATTTTGTATCATTTAGTTTTCCCGACTATTCTTCTTATATATTTGATTTCGGCTGCCTGTACTCTACTGTATTCCCTACTGTCTAAGGTCCAGGTTTCACTGCCATATAGGAGAGTAGGACAATAAACTGTGCTGTATACTGACATTTTGTGTTTTTTGTTGACAATTCTTGTTTACCTACAAATGCCTTTCCTATGTGGTTATATAATTGCACTTGCCTTTTGGATTCTCTGGTTGCTTTCTTCTCTTAGTTTTCCCTCTGAGTTAATCATTACTCCTAGGTAATTGTAACATTGAACTTGTTCTAAATTCTCCCTGCTTAATTTAAGATTTTGTGTTTTAGTTTCCCTAGTTACTAGCATTGTTTTGGTTTTCTTTGCATTTACTCTCATTCCTCTTTTATTTAATTCATTATTCATTATGTTGATATTTGACTGGAGGTCCCTTTCTGATTTTTCAAACAGAACTAAATCATCAGAAATGAAAGCATTGATACATTTACTGGTTTGAGCTTCCACATACCTAAATCCATTTTTTCATGTTTGAGGATGCCTTTGCGACTGAATCCATAACTATGATAAACAAAAGAGGACTTAGGATACAACCCTGTCTTACTCCTATATCTACATCAAATTCTTCCGATACATTTCCAGCTACTCTGACTGCACATGTTGGTTTATTGTAAAAACTTTTAATGGCTTCGATTAAATTTTTGCTCTATGCTGTGTTCTTTTAAGGAATGCCATAGTTCGTCCTCCTCACAGTATCAAATGCTTTTTAAGTCCATAGAACACAGGTGCAAGTCAATGTTTCTCTCAAGTAATTTTTCTATTATTTGTCTAATTGTAAATATGTCGTCTTGTACTACTCTTCTTGGTCTAAATCTACTCTGGTGTTCTTCAATCTGATCCCTACTCTTTTCCCTAGCCTCATTTCCAGAATCTTGGCATACACTTTTCCTGATACGCCAAGTAGTGATATCCCTCTATAGTTTGAGCATTCCATAGTTGATCCTTTCTTGTGTATTGTTTATCACCAACGAAGTAGAGAATACAACGTGTAGCCTACAGTAACGTAGTGTTCAATCAATAACAGAAAAACCAGCAGTAAGGGATGCGTAGACTGAAACAATTCGAAGAGGCGTTGCACCTGAACCGCAGTGTTGTGAGCTGGTAATCACGACGACATTGGTTCAATCCCATGGCTGGCACAAGTGTTGTTCCCCCCCCCCCACAACGTTGTACTCTTAGGAAAGGTACGTCACTCTATTTCCTCACCTGACTCAGGTATGCATGAGTATCAAACTATAGGTAGAGAAATATCTTGTCAGAGTGTTAGTACGAAAGGCCTAACAGGCTAGTGTACTGTATGCTCCTCAGGGGAGTTGAGGACTTTGAATGAAATGGCCTGCTGAGGGATAAATGATGTATAGTCAGTAAGCCTGCACTTTGGCGGGGATAGGGATTATAAATTCATCTGTATTTTTCTCTGTCTTTCAGTGCATGTGGCATGTAGAACAATGGCAAACTAACACACTGTGTGTCTTACTTTACTTTATTAGCGAGCATTAGTCATGCATCATCCACTGAACTGCTCATTTAATCCACACGTTCATTTATTCTCACCAGTTGCTGAATTACTTTAAAATCCAGTGTTCTGAAACGAAATGCTAAAAGCCCCTTGTCTATTTTTTTGTATCCGCCTGTAGTGTCCTAATCAAAATGAAACATAGCCAGAGATCAAGTCTTTTAAGTAATGTGAAGCTCTATCAGTTTTACCCTTTGTAACACAATATGGCAATTTGCATATTATTCTTGTATTGATCGGGAGCCAATGCAGAGACATGAACATAGCGGTAAGGTGTTTATGACGTCGAACTGAAAGATTAAAGAATATCTGTGTCTCTCACACAGACTTAAACAAGCAAATGCTCCAAAGAGTTTCTATAGTATATATGTAAAATAACAATGTAGTACCAAGTATGCTTTATCACTATCTTCGTCTTCATCACAAACATCATCATATTCACAATCACCACCACCACCACCACCACCACCATCATCATCATCATTATCATTATCATTATCATTATCACCATCTTTATCATCATCATCATCATCATCATTTTTATCATCATCATCATCATCATCATCATCATCAACATCATCATCATCATATTTATCATCATCATCATCATCATCATTTATCATCATCATCATCATCATCATCATCATCATCACCACCATCATCATCACCACCACCACCATCACCACCACCATGATTACCATCATCATCATCATCATCATCATCAAGCATCATCGTTGTAAATTCATTCTCATCAAAACCATAATGATCACATCTATGACTATCCTCGTTGTTGTCAGTGTCATGTTTATATTGATTCATGATAATCAAATCTATGACTATTATCGTTGTTGTCACTTTCATGTTTATATTGATTCATGATAATCACATCTATGACTATCATCGTTGTTGTCACTTTCATGTTTATATTGATTCATGATAATCACATCTATGACTATCATCGTTGTTGTCACTTTCATGTTTATATTGATTCATGATTATCACATCTATGACTGTCATCGTTGTTGTCACTGTCATGTTTATATTGATTCATGATAATCACATCTATGACTGTCATCGTTGTTGTCAGTGTCATGTTTATATTGATTCATGATAATCACATCTATGACTATCATTGCTGTTGTCACTGTCATGTTTATATTGATTCATGATAATCACATCTATTACTGTCATCGTTGTTGTCACTTTCATGTTTATATTGATCCATGATAATCACATCTATGACTATCATCGTTGTTGTCAGTGTCATGTTTATATTGATTCGTGATTATCACATCTATTACTGTCATCGTTGTTGTCACTTTCATGTTTATATTGATTCATGATAATCACATCTATGACTATCATCGTTGTTGTCACTGTCATGTTTATATTGATTCATGATAATCACATCTATGACTATCATCGTTGTTGTCACTTTCATGTTTATATTGATTCATGATAATCACACCTATGACTATCATCGTTGTTGTCACTGTCATGTTTATATTGATTCATGATAATCACATCTATGACTGTCATCGTTGTTGTCACTGTCATGTTTATATTGATTCATGATAATCACATCTATGACTATCATCGTTGTTGTCACTTTCATGTTTATATTGATCCATGATAATCACATCTATGACTATCATCGTTGTTGTCACTTTCATGTTTATATTGATTCATGATAATCACATCTATGACTGTCATCGTTGTTGTCACTTTCATGTTTATATTGATTCATGATAATCACATCTATGACTATCATCGTTGTTGTCACTGTCATGTTTATATTGATTCATGATAATCACATCTATGACTATCATCGTTGTTGTCACTTTCATGTTTATATTGATCCATGATAATCACATCTATGACTATCATTGTTGTTGTCAGTGTCATGTTTATATTGATTCATGATAATCACATATATGACTGTCATCGTTGTTGTCACTGTCATGTTTATATTGATTCATGATAATCACATCTATGACTATCATCGTTGTTGTCACTGGCATGTTTATATTGATTCATGATAATCACATCTATGACTATCATTGTTGTTGTCAGTGTCATGTTTATATTGATTCATGATAATCACATCTATGACTATCATTGTTGTTGTCAGTGTCATGTTTATATTGATTCATGATAATCACATCTATGACTATCATCGTTGTTATCACTTTCATGTTTATATTGATTCATGATAATCACATCTATGACTATCATCGTTGTTGTCAGTGTCATGTTTATATTGATCCATGATAATCACATCTATTACTGTCATCGTTGTTGTCAGTGTCATGTTTATATTGATCCATGATAATCAAATCTATGACTATCATCGTTGTTGTCAGTGTCATGTTTATATTGATTCATGATAATCACATCTATGACTGTCATCGTTGTTGTCACTTTCATGTTTATATTGATCCATGATAATCACATCTATGACTATCATTGTTGTTGTCAGTGTCATGTTTATATTGATTCATGATAATCACATTTATGACTATCATTGTTGTTGTCAGTGTCATGTTTATATTGATTCATGATAATCACATGTATGACTATCATTGTTGTTGTCAGTGTCATGTTTATATTGATCCATGATAATCACATCTATGACTATCATCGTTGTTGTCACTGTCATGTTTATATTGATTCATGATAATCACATCTATGACTATCATCGTTGTTGTCACTGGCATGTTTATATTGATTCATGATAATCACATCTATGACTATCATCGTTGTTGTCAGTGTCATATTTATATTGATTCATGATAATCACATCTATGACTATCATTGCTGTTGTCACTGTCATGTTTATATTGATTCATGAAAATCACATCTATTACTGTCATCGTTGTTGTCACTTTCATGTTTATATTGATCCATGATAATCACATCTATGACTATCATCGTTGTTGTCAGTGTCATATTTATATTGATCCATGATAATCACATCTATTACTGTCATCGTTGTTGTCACTTTCATGTTTATATTGATCCATCCACATCTATACTGTCATCATCATGTTTATATTGATTCTGTCTATCATTGTTGTTGTCACTTTCATGTTTCTATTGATCCATGATAATCACATCTATGTCACTGTCATGTTTATATTGATTGTCACTTTCATGTTTATATTGATTCATGATAATCACATCTATGACTGTCATCGTTGTTGTCAGTGTTATGTTTATATTGATTCATGATAATCACATCTATGACTATCATTGTTGTTGTCAGTGTCATGTTTATATTGATTCATGATAATCACATCTATGACTGTCATCGTTGTTGTCACTGTCATGTTTATATTGATTCATGATAATCATCTATGACTATCATCGTTGTTGTCATCATGTTTATATTGACATGATAATCATCTATGACTATCATCGTTGTTGTCACTGGCATGTTTATATTGATTCATGATAATCACATCTATGACTATCATTGTTGTTGTCATCGTTGGTCACTGTCATGTTTATATTGATTCATGATAATCACATCTATGACTATCATCGTTGTTGTCACTTTCATGTTTATATTGATTCATGATAATCACATCTATGACTATCATCGTTGTTGTCACTTTCATGTTTATATTGATTCATGATAATCACATCTATGACTATCATCGTTGTTGTCACTGTCATGTTTATATTGATTCATGATAATCACATCTATGACTATCATCGTTGTTGTCACTGGTCATGTTTATATTGATTCATGATAATCACATCTATGACTATCATTGTTGTTGTCACTGTCATGTTTATATTGATTTGATAATCACATCTATGACGTCACTGTCATGTTTATATTGATTCATGATAATCACATCTATGACTGTCATCGTTGTTGTCACTTTCATGTTTATATTGATTCATGATAATCACATCTATGACTCTCATCGTTGTTGTCACTTTCATGTTTATATTGATTCATGATAATCACATCTATGACTATCATCGTTGTTGTCATGTTTGTCATGTTTATATTGATTCATGATAATCACATCTATGACTATCATCGTTGTTGTCAGTGTCATGTTTATATTGATTCATGATAATCACATCTATGACTGTCATTGTTGTTGTCACTGTCATGTTTATATTGTTTCATGATAATCACATCTATGACTGTCATCGTTGTTGTCACTGTCATGTTTATATTGATTCATGATAATCACATCTATGACTGTCATCGTTGTTGTCGCTGTCATGTTTATATTGATTCATGATAATCACATCTATGACTGTCATCGTTGTTGTCACTGTCATGTTTATATTGATTCATGATAATCACATCTATGACTGTCATCGTTGTTGTCACTTTCATGTTTATATTGATTCATGATAATCACATCTATGACTATCATCGTTGTTGTCAGTGTCATGTTTATATTGATTCATGATAATCACATCTATGACTATCATCGTTGTTGTCACTGTCATGTTTATATTGATTCATGATAATCACATCTATGACTGTCATCGTTGTTCATGTTTATTGTTGTCACTGTCATGTTTATATTGATTCATGATAATCACATCTATGACTATCATTGTTGTTGTCCCTGTCATGTTTATATTGATTCATGATAATCACATCTATGACTGTCATCGTTGTTGTCACTTTCTGATTCATCGTTGTCATCGTTGTTGTATCATGTTTATATTGATTCATTATAATTACATCTATGACTGTCATTGTCAGTGTCATGTTTATATTGATTCATGATAATCACATCTATGACTATCATCGTTGTTGTCACTGTCATGTTTATATTGATTCATGATAATCACATCTATGACTATCATCGTTGTTGTCAGTGTCATGTTTATATTGATTCATGATAATCACATCTATGACTATCATTGTTGTTGTCACTGGCATGTTTATATTGATCCATGATAATCACATCTATGACTATCATCGTTGTTGTCAGTATCATGTTTATATTGATTCATGATAATTACATCTATGACTATCATCGTTGTTGTCAGTGTCATGTTTATATTGATCCATGATAATCACATCTATGATTTATCATTGTTGTTGTCACTTTCATGTTTATATTGATCAAAATCACATCTATGACTATCATCGTTGTTGTCACTGTCATGTTTATATTGATTCATGATAATCACATCTATGACTATCATCGTTGTTGTCAGTGTTATGTTTGTATTGATTCATGATAATCACATCTATGACTATCATCGTTGTTGTCACTTTCATGTTTATATTGATTCATGTTTATATTGATTCATGATAATCACATCTATGACTATCATTGTTGTTGTCAGTGTCATGTTTATATTGATCCATGATAATCACATCTATGACTATCATTGTTGTTGTCAGTGTCATGTTTATATTGATCAAAGACATCTATGACTATCATCGTTGTTGTCACTGTCATGTTTATATTGATTCATGATAATCACATCTATGACTATCATCGTTGTTGTCAGTGTTATGTTTGTATTGATTCATGATAATCACATGTATGACTATCATCATTGTTGTCAGTGTCATGTTTATATTGATTCATGATAATCAGATCTATGACTATCATCGTTGTTGTCAGTGTCATGTTTATATTGATTCATGATAATCACATCTATGACTGTCATCATCGTTGTTGTTGTCACTGTGTCATGTTTATATTGATTCATGATAATCACATCTATGACTATCATTGTTGTTGTCAGTGTCATGTTTATATTGATTCATGATAATCACATCTATGACTATCATCGTTGTTGTCAGTGTCATGTTTATATTGATTCATGATAATCACATCTATGACTATCATCGTTGTTGTCACTGTTATGGCATGTTTATATTGATTCATGATAATCACATCTATGACTATCATTGTTGTTGTATCATCGTTGTTGTCATGTTTATATTGATTCATGATAATCACATCTATGACTATCATTGTTGTTGTCAGTGTCATGTTTATATTGATTCATGATAATCACATCTATGACTATCATTGTTGTTGTCGGTGTCATGTTTATATTGATTCATGATAATCACATCTATGACTATCATCGTTGTTGTCAGTGTCATGTTTATATTGATTCATGATAATCACATCTATGACTGTCATCGTTGTTGTCACTTTCATGTTTATATTGATTTGATAATCCATCTATCTATCATCGTTGTTGTATCATTGATTCATGTTGTTGGTGTCATGTTTATATTGATCCATGATAATCAAATCTATGACTATCATCGTTGTTGTCAGTATCATGTTTATATTGATTCATGATAATCACATCTATGACATCATTGTTGTTGTTCATGTTTATATTGTTGTTGTCATCGGTGTCATGTTTATATTGATTCATGATAATCACATCTATGACTGTCATCGTTGTTGTCACTTTCAGTGTCATGTTTATATTGATTCATGATAATCACATCTATGACTGTCATCGTTGTTGTCCCTTTCATGTTGATATTGATTCATGATAATCACATCTATGACTATCATTGTTGTTGTAATTATATCGTTGATAATCAAATCATGTTTATATTGATTCATGATAATCACATCTATGACTGTCATGTTGTTGTCACTTTCATGTTTATATTGATCCATGATAATCAAATCTATGACTATCATCGTTGTTGTCACTTTCATGTTTATATTGATTCATGATAATCACATCTATGACTGTCATCGTTGTTGTCAGTTTCATGTTTATATTGATTCATGATAATCACATCTATGACTATCATTGTTGTTGTCAGTTCATGTTTATATTGATTCATGATAATCACATCTATGACTGTCATCGTTGTTGTCAGTTTCATGTTTATATTGATTCATGATAATCATCTATGACTATCATCGTTGTTGTCAGTGTCATGTTTATATTGATTCATGATAATCAGATCTATGACTATCATCGTTGTTGTCAGTGTCATGTTTATATTGATCCATGATAATCACATCTATGACTATCATCGTTGTTGTCAGTGTCATGTTTATATTGATTCATGATAATCACATCTATGACTGTCATTGTTGTTGTCAGTGTCATGTTTATATTGATCGTTGTTGTCATGGATATGATCACATCTATGACTGATCGTTGTTGTACTTTCATGTTTATATTGATTCATGATAATCACTATCTTGACTATCATCGTTGTTGTCAGTGTCATGTTTATATTGATTCATGATAATCACATCTATGACTATCATTATGTTTATATTGTTGTTGTCACGTTGTTTTCATGTTTATATTGATTCATGATAATCACATCTATGACTCATCATCGTTTATATTGATCCATGATAATCATCTGACTATCATCGTTGTTTTGTCATGTTTATATTGATTCATGATAATCACATCTATGACTATCATCGTTGTTGTCACTGTCATGTTTATATTGATTCATGATAATCACATCTATGACTATCATCGTTGTTGTCACTGTCATGTTTATATTGATTCATGATAATCACATCTATGACTGTCATCATGTTTATATTGATTCATGATAATCACATCTATTACTGTTGTTGTTGTCACTTTCATGTTTATATTGATTCATGATAATCACATCTATGACTATCATCGTTGTTGTCACTTTCATGTTTATATTGATTTGATAATCATCTATGACTATCATCGTTGTTGTCAGTGTCATGTTTATATTGATTCATGATAATAATCTATGACTATCATCGTTGTTGACTTTCTATTGATTTATGATAATCACATCTATGATCGTTGTTGTCACTTTCATGTTTATATTGATTCATGATAATCACATCTATGACTATCATCGTTGTTGTCACTGTCATGTTTATATTGATTCATGATAATCATCTATGACTATCATCGTTGTTGTCACTTTCATGTTTATATTGATTCATGATAATCACATCTATGACTATCATCGTTGTTGTCACTGTCATGTTTATATTGATTCATGATAATGACATCTATGACTATCATCGTTGTTGTCACTTTCATGTTTATATTGATTTATGATAATTATATCATGACTATCATCGTTGTTGTCACTTTTCATGTTTATATTCATTCATGATCTATCATTGTTGTTGTCACTGTCATGTTTATATTGATTCATGATAATCACATCTATGACTATCATCGTTGTTGTCACTGTCATGTTTATATTGATTCATGATAATCACATCTATGACTGTCATCGTTGTTGTCACTGTCATGTTTATATTGATTCATGATAATCACATCTATGACTGTCATCGTTGTTGTCACTGTCATGTTTATATTGATTCATGATAATCACATCTATGACTGTCATCGTTGTTGTCACTTTCATGTTTATATTGATTCATGATAATCACATCTATGACTGTCATCGTTGTTGTCAGTGTCATGTTTATATTGATTCATGATAATCACATCTATGACTATCATCGTTGTGGTCAGTGTCATGTTTATATTGATTCATGATAATCACATCTATGACTATCATCGTTGTTGTCACTTTCATCTTTATATTGATTCATGATAATCACATCTATGACTGTCATCGTTGTTGTCACTGTCATGTTTATATTGATTCATGATAATCACATCTATGACTGTCATCGTTGTTGTCGCTGGCATGTTTATATTGATTCATGATAATCACATCTATGACTGTCATCGTTGTTGTCACTGTCATGTTTATATTGATTCATGATAATCACATCTATGACTGTCATCGTTGTTGTCACTTTCATGTTTATATTGATTCATGATAATCACATCTATGACTGTCATCGTTGTTGTCAGTGTCATGTTTATATTGATTCATGATAATCACATCTATGACTATCATCGTTGTTGTCACTTTCATGTTTATATTGATTCATGATAATCACATCTATGACTATCATCGTTGTTGTCAGTGTCATGTTTATATTGATTCATGATAATCACATCTATGACTGTCATCGTTGTTGTCACTGGCATGTTTATATTGATTCATGATAATCACATCTATGACTATCATTGTTGTTGTCCCTTTCATGTTTATATTGATCCATGATAATCACATCTATGACTTTCATCGTTGTTGTCAGTATCATGTTTATATTGATTCATTATAATTACATCTATGACTATCATCGTTGTTGTCAGTGTCATGTTTATATTGATCCATGATAATCACATCTATGACTATCATATCTTTATATTGATTCATGATAATCACTTTCGTTGTTTGTCATATTGATTCTGATAATCACATCTATGACTGTCATCGTTGTTGTCAGTGTCATGTTTATATTGATTCATGATAATCACATCTATGACTATCATCGTTGTTGTCACTGGCATGTTTATATTGATTCATGATAATCACATCTATGACTATCATCGTTGTTGTCACTTTCATGTTTATATTGATTCATGATAATCACATCTATGACTATCATTGTTGTTGTCAGTGTCATGTTTATATTGATCCATGATAATCACATCTATGACTATCATTGTTGTTGTCAGTGTCATGTTTATATTGATCAAAGACATCTATGACTATCATCGTTGTTGTCACTGTCATGTTTATATTGTCATTTATATTGATCATGATAATCACATCTATGACTATCATCGTTGTTGTCAGTGTGTTTTATTGATTTGATAATATTGATATCATCGTTGTTGATATGTTTATATTGATTCATGATAATATGACTATCATCGTTGTTGTCAGTGTCATGTTTATATTGATTCATGATAATCAGATCTATGACTATCATCATTGTTGTCAGTGTCATGTTTATATTGATTCATGATAATCACATCTATGACTGTCATCGTTGTTGTCACTGTCATGTTTATATTGATTCATGATAATCACATCTATGACTATCATTGTTGTTGTCAGTGTCATGTTTATATTGATCCATGATAATCACATCTATGACTATCATTGTTGTTGTCAGTGTCATGTTTATATTGATCAAACACATCTATGACTATCATCGTTGTTGTCACTGTCATGTTTATATTGATTCATGATAATCACATCTATGACTATCATCGTTGTTGTCACTGTTATGTTTGTATTGATTCATGATAATCACATCTATGACTATCATTGTTGTTGTCAGTGTCATGTTTATATTGATTCATGATAATCACATCTATGACTATCATCGTTGTTGTCAGTGTCATGTTTATATTGATTCATGATAATCAGATCTATGACTATCATCGTTGTTGTCAGTGTCATGTTTATATTGATTCATGATAATCACATCTATGACTGTCATCGTTGTTGTCACTGGCATGTTTATATTGATTCATGATAATCACATCTATGACTATCATTGTTGTTGTTGGTGTCATGTTTATATTGATCCATGATAATCACATCTATGACTATCATCGTTGTTGTCAGTATCATGTTTATATTGATTCATGATAATCACATCTATGACATCATTGTTGTTGTCGGTGTCATGTTTATATTGATTCATTATAATCACATCTATGACTATCATCGTTGTTGTCAGTGTCATGTTTATATTGATTCATGATAATCACATCTATGACTATCATCGTTGTTGTCCCTTTCAGGTTTATATTGATCCATGATAATCACATCTATGACTATCATCGTTGTTGTCAGTGTCATGTTTATATTGATTCATGATAATCACATCTATGACTATCATTGTTGTTGTCACTTTCATGTTTATATTGATTCATGATAATCACATCTATGACTATCATCGTTGTTGTCACTTTCATGTTTATATTGATCCATGATAATAATCTATGACTGTCAATCATGTTTATATTGATTCATGATAATCACATCTATGACTGTCATCGTTGTTGTCACTTTCATGTTTTATATTGATTCATGATAATCACATCTATGACTGTCATCGTTGTTGTCACTTTCATGTTTATATTGATTCATGATAATCACATCTATGACTATCATCGTTGTTGTCACTTCCATGATTCATGATAATCACATCTATGACTGTCATCGTTGTTGTCACTTTCATGTTTCATGTTTGACTATCATTATTTGTCACTTTCATCTATGACTATCATCGTTGTTGTCAGTGTCATGTTTATATTGATCATGATAATCACATCTATGACTATCATCGTTGTTTTCATCATGTTTTTATTGATTCATGATAATCACATCTATGACTGTCATCGTTGTTGTCACTTTCATGTTTATATTGATTCATGATAATCACATCTATGACTATCATCGTTGTTGTCACTGTCATGTTTATATGATCATGATAATTCATGACTATCATCGTTGTTGTCAGTGTATTTTATATTGATCCATGATTATCACATCTATGAACTGTCATCGTTGTTGTCACTTTCATGTTTATATTGATTCATGATAATCACATCTACTATCATCGTTGTTTGTCAGTGTCAGGTTTATATTGATTCATGATAATCCATCTGACTATCATCGTTGTTGTCACTTTCATTGATTTGATTCATGATAATCACATCTATGACTATCATCGTTGTTGTCACTTTCATGTTTATATTGATCCATGATAATCACATCTATGACTATCATTGTTGTTGTCACTTTCATGTTTATATTGATCCATGATAATCACATCTTGACTGTCATCGTTGTTGTCACTTTCATGTTTATATTGATTCATGATAATCACATCTATGACTGTCATCGTTGTTGTCACTTTCATGTTTATATTGATTCGTGATAATCACATCTATGACTGTCATCGTTGTTGTCACTTTCATGTTTATATTGATTCATGATAATCACATCTATTATCATCGTTGTTGTCACTGTCATGTTTATGTTGATTCATGATAATCACATCTATGACTATCATCGTTGTTGTCAGTGTCATGTTTATATTCATTCATGATAATCACATCATGACTGTCATCACATGTTTATATTGATTCATGATAATCACATCTATCTCATCATCGTTGTTGTCAGTGTCATGTTTATATTGATTCATGATAATCACATCTATTACTATCATCGTTGTTGTCACTTTCATGTTTTATGATTCATGATAATCACATCTATGACTGTCATCGTTGTTGTCATCGTCATGTTTATATTGATTCATGATAATCACATCTATGACTATCATCGTTGTTGTTGGTTCCATGTTTATATTGATTCATGATAATCACATCTATGACTATCATCGTTGTTGTCAGTATCATGTTTATATTGATTCATGATAATCACATCTATGACTATCATTGTTGTCGGTGTCATGTTTTATATTGATTCATTATAATCACATCTTGACTATCATCTTTTTCATGTTTATATTGATTCATGATAATCACATCTATGACTTCATCGTTTGTCATCGTTGTTGTCATCTATGACTGTCATCGTTGTTGTCGTTTCCGTCATGTTTATATTGATTCATGATAATCACATCTATGACTATCATCGTTGTTGTCACTTTCATGTTTTATATTGATTCATGATAATCACATCTATGACTGTCATCGTTGTTGTCACTGGCATGTTTATATTGATTCATGATAATCATATCTATGACTATCATCGTTGTTGTCCCTTTCATGTTTATATTGATTCATGATAATCACATCAATGACTATCATCGTTGTTGTCACTGTCATGTTTATATTGATTCATGATAATCACATCTATGACTATCATCGTTGTTGTCGTGTCATGTTTATATTGATTCATGATAATCACATCTATTACTGTCATCGTTGTTGTCCCTTTCAGGTTGATATTGATCCATGATAATCACATCTATGACTATCATCGTTGTCACTTTCATTGTTGATATTGATTCACATCTATGACTCATCGTTGTTGTCATCATGTTGATATTGATTCATGTGTCATGTTTAGTGTTATGTTTATATTGATTCATGATAATCACATCTATGACTATCATCATCGTTGATTGATAATCACTTTCATGTTTTTATTGATTCACGATTAATCACATCTATAACTATCACATCTATGACTGTCATCGTTGTTGTCGCTTTCATGTTTATGATAATCACATCTATGATCCATGTTTATATTGATTCATGATAAAACATCTATGACTATCATTGTTGTTGTCTCTTTCATGTTTATATTGATTCATGATAATCACATCTATGACTGTCATCGTTGTTGTCACTTTCATGATAATCACATCTTTGTATTGATTCGTAATTTATATTGATAATCACATCTATGACTGTCATCGTTGTTGTCACTTTCATGTTTATATTGATTCGTGATAATCACATCTATGACTGTCATCGTTGTTATCAGTTTCATGTTTATATTGATTCATGATAATCACATCTATGACTGTCATCGTTGTTGTCACTGTCATGTTTATATTGATTCATGATAATCACATCTATGACTATCATCGTTGTTGTCAGTGTCATGTTTATATTCATTCAATCACATCTATGACTGTCATCGTTGTTGTCACTGGCATGTTTTATTGATTCATGATAATCACATCTATGACTATCATCGTTGTTGTCACTTTCATGTTTATATTGATTCATTAATCCATCTATGACTGTCATCGTTGTTGTCACTTTCATGTTTATATTGATTCATGATAATCATCTATGACTGTTCGTTGTTGTCACTGTCATGTTTATATTGATTCATGATAATCCATCTCTATGACTATCATTGTTGTTGTTGGTGTCATGTTTTATGTTGATCCATGATAATCACATCTATGACTATCATTGTTGTCTCTGTCATGTTTATATTGATTCATGATTTATCTATTGATTCTCTGTCATGTTTATGATTCATACAATCACATCTATAACCATCATTGTTGTTGTCTCTGTCATGTTTATATTGATTCATTATAATCCATCTATGACTATCATCGTTGTTGTCAGTGTCATGTTTATATTGATTCATGATAATCACATCTATGTTGTCATCGTTTTGTCACTGTCATGTTTATATTGATTCATGATAATCGCATCTATGACTGTCATCGTTGTTGTCTCTGTCATGTTTATATTGATTCATGATAATCACATCTGTCATCCTCGTTATTGATTCATGATAATCACATCTATCGCATGTTTTATATTGATTCATGATAATTATCTATGACTGTCATCGTTGTTGTCACTGTCATGTTTTATATTGATTCATGATAATCATATCTATGACTATCATCGTTGTTGTCAGTGTCATGTTTATATTGATTCATGATAATCACATCAATGACTATCATCGTTGTTGTCACTGTCATGTTTATATTGATTCATGATAATCACATCTGTGATTATCATCGTTGTTGTCAGTGTCATGTTTATATTGATTCATGATAATCACATCTATTACTGTCATCGTTGTTGTCCCTTTCAGGTTGATATTGATCCATGATAATCACATCTATGACTGTCATCGTTGTTGTCACTGTCATGTTTATATTGATTCATGATAATCACATCTATGACTATCATCGTTGTTGTCACTGTCATGTTTATATTGATCCATGATAATCACATCTATGACTATCATCGTTGTTGTCAGTATCATGTTTATATTGATTCATGATAATCACATCTATGACTATCATTGTTGTTGTCGGTGTCATGTTTATATTGATTCATTATAATCACATCTATGACTATCATCGTTGTTGTCAGTGTCATGTTTATATTGATTCATGATAATCACATCTATGACTATCATCGTTTTGTCACTTTCATGTTTATATTGATTCATGATAATCACATCTATGACTGTCATCGTTGTTGTCACTGTCATGTTTATATTGATTCATGATAATCACATCTATGACTATCATCGTTGTTGTCACTTTCATGTTTATATTGATTCATGATAATCACATCTATGACTGTCATCGTTGTTGTCACTGGCATGTTTATATTGATTCATGATAATCATATCTATGACTATCATCGTTGTTGTCAGTGTCATGTTTATATTGATTCATGATGATCACATCAATGACTATCATCGTTGTTGTCACTGTCATGTTTATATTGATTCATGATAATCACATCTATGACTATCATCGTTGTTGTCACTTTCATGTTTATATTGATTCATGATAATCACATCTATGACTATCATCGTTGTTGTCACTGGCATGTTTATATTGATTCAAGATGATCACATCTATAACTGTCATCGTTGTTGTCACTTTCATGTTGATATTGATTCATGATAATCACAGCTATGACTGTCATCGTTGTTGTCACTCTCATGTTGATATTGATTCATGATAATCACATCTATGACTGTCATCGTTGTTGTCAGTGTTATGTTTATATTGATTCATGATAATCACATCTATGACTATCATTGTTGTTGTCAGTGTCATGTTTATATTGATCCATGATAATCACATCTATGACTGTCATCGTTGTTGTCACTTTCGTAATTTATATTATTGATTCATGATAATCACATCTATGACTATGATTGTTGTTATCAGTGTCATGTTTATATTGATTCATAAGTAATCACATCTATAACCATCATTGTTGTTGTCAGTGTCATGTTTATATTGATTCATGATAAAACAATCTACATCGTTGTTGTCTCTGTCATGTTTATATTGATTCATGATTATCTATGACTGTCATCGTTGTTGTGTCATGTTTATATTGATCAATCACATCTATGACTGTCATCGTTGTTGTCACTTTCATGTTTATATTGATTCATGATAATCACATCTATGACTATCATCGTTGTTGTCCTTTCATGTTTATATTGATCCATGATAATCACATCTATGACTGTCATCGTTGTTATCACTTTCATGTTTATATTGATTCATGATAATCACATCTATGACTGTCATTGTTGTTGTCAGTGTCATGTTTATATTGATCCATGATAATCACATCTATAAACTATCATCATGTTGTTGTCTATGACTGTCATCTTTCATGTTTATTGATTCATGATAATCACATCTATGACTATCATCGTTGTTGTCATGTTTATATTCATGATAATCACATATCTTTATGACTGTCATCGTTGTTGTCACTTTCATGTTTATATTGATTCATGATAATCACATCTGGCGACTGTCATATGTTTATATTGATCCATGATAATCACATCTATAACTATCATCGTTGTTGTCTCTGTCATGTTTATATTGATTCATGATAATCACATCTATAACCATCATTGTTGTTGTCTCTGTCATGTTTTTATATTGATCAATCACATCTATGACTGTCTCGTTGTTGTCACTTTCATGTTTATATTGATTCATGATAATCACATCTATAACCATCATTGTTGTTGTCTCTGTCATGTTTATATTGATCAATCACATCTATGACTGTCATCGTTGTTGTCACTTTCATGTTTATATTGATTCATGATAATCACATCTATGACTGTCATCGTTGTTGTCACTGTCATGTTTATATTGATTCATGATAATCACATCTATGACTGTCATCGTTGTTGTCTCTGTCATGTTTATATTGAT
>JAXRKP010000706.1:0-5000 GCA_037039925.1 Doris montereyensis
GTTTTTCGCAGCATCTCATCTCTGTTGTTTATTTGCAGTTTTTTTTTTTCTGACTCTGCAGTGAGGATCCACGATTAGCAAGTATACGAATTATAGATTTAATACGGGAGAACATCAGTCTGATATTGGAGCTGAGCGGGAGATATATCTGTATTTCCATATGTTTATTTTTGTATAGTCTTGTTATTGTTGTGTGTAATCCTGCATGTCATTTCTGGTGCGCAACAATGACTTCAAGTACTTGAGGTTTTCACTGTTCAAGCTTCGGGTCGCTGACTTTGAGAATGAGCCGATACTGTTAGTGTTATTGGTCATCACTTTGGTCTTATCTTCAATGATTTCCACGGCATAAGCTTTCTTTGATACACTTTCATCGACATAATGATATTGAGGGGAAGAAAACAGAATTGCCAAGGAAGCAGCAAAACTGGGACTGAATAAAACAAAAAGAAAATTTAAATTTTCAGAATAAAGTACCTTAAATAATAACAATGATCACTTTATGGATCATGAGTTGGGAAATGTTAAATCCAGTTCACATATTTTGGCAGTGTTGTATTAAAAACAGGAAGGCCAGGCTCGGATATTAGGGTCAGAATTGGGAAGGCAACGCAGCATTTAGGACCCTATGACCATTTTGGAATTCACAGACAGCATGCTTAAAAAAGAAAAATTCATATTTTCAACACAAACATAAAGTATGCTTCTGTATGCCTGCTGTGAAACATGGCACACCACTAAAACATCCACGAAAGAACTTCTAACATCATTTAACAGATACCTGAGATAAATCCTATGCATCAAATGGTTTGACAAATCTACCAATGCAGAACATTGGGAAAAGACACACCAAGAACTTATAAAAGCACAAATTAAGAGAAGAAAATGGAGATGGCTTGGACACACCTTTAAAACAAAACAACAGCAAACACAACACGTCTGACCTAAAAGTGAATACCCTAGTGAAGAGTGGCCGAGTGGGACCAAACATAGCATGGAGGAGTCAACCCTACAAGAAGTTCGGCAGCTGGGCCTTCCTGAACCAAACAGAACTTATGGTATAGGACCGATGAGTTGAGAAACCTCATTGAAGATGTATGCCCCATCCGGTGTACATGGTTTCAGTCAAGTAAGATATCTTATTCGGGGTTCTACTAGGCTGATAAACTCTTTTTCTGAACCTGCTAACTCGTCAATGTCTTCTGAGAAACGGAAATTAGTAATCGTTCTACCACCGATGACTGACCCCTCATACTGTTCATGTGCGTCAGTCATTATTCGCTCAAGGAAATTGGTTGAAAAAGTGGAAGAGAGTGGACAGCCCTGCTTTACTCCAAATGTTGTTTGAAACCACTCTCCAATACCACTAGTGTAGTAGACTCCACTGGTGGCATTGCTGTACAGCTGTTCGATGACTCTGATCATGTTTGCATTGATGATATGCAACTTCATGGATGCCTGCAAATCTGCATGCCGTACCTTGTCAAATGTCTTCTTGAAGTCAATAAGTACGTAGTGGTGGTCTGGTCTTGCTGATCTTAAGGTATCGCTCTCAGAGTATTCCGGGGTTGAATATCTGCTCTGTTGTGATACACCTTGCTCTGAAACCTGCCTGTTCTTTGGCAATGATGGTCTTTGTTTGTGGCTTCAGTCTGTTCAGCATGATCTTCAACATGACCTTGCTTGGGTAGGATATGGAGTTGATCACACGGTAGTTTTGGCATTGTTGAAGATTTCTTTCTTGAGAACGGGGATAAAAAAAATGACTGTGTTCATGGTGTTGGCTATTTTCCTGTCTACCAGATTTTAATGCAGAGTTTAGTAGAGCATTGATCATAGTCGCCCCCCCTTCAGCTTGAACCAATTCTGCCGGAATGTTGTCAACCCTGCTGACTTCTTTTTTCAGAGGTCTTACTGCTGCCTCCACATCTTCACTGATGATAGGATTATATCTGTATCTGTGCTTGTGTAGACATTTAGGACATCCTGGATCTCCTCTGGGTTCTTGGCTGTATAGGTCAGAACAGTATTCTGTCCACCTCTTCAGAATACCATGGTCTTCAGTGAAATACTTTCCATCCTGAATTGTTGAAGTTTTCCCCTGCTTTTGTTGGCAAATCTTTCAACAGCTGATATGCGTTCTTTTTATTGTTCCTCTTTGAAATATCTTCAATGACTTGGCATTGCTAACTGATCCATTTCTCTTTTGCCTCTGTATTGCACCTTTTTTCTTTCACTGATGTGTTAAAATTATTCATCAATGTGTATATCTAGGCTGTCTGATTCTATAAGAGTGGTGGTGCAAAGTTCACACCTATCTTTGCTTGAAAGGCGTCTGCTGCTTCTGTGGCCTTTCACTTTTAGCTTTCGAGGTCAAAATTGATTCTTATGTCACGATCTCTCTTATGTATACATGTATATATTTTTTGGAATGGCACGATCATGTGATTATGGTTCAGGCTACAAATTGTGTGAATTGAAGTGTTTGGGTTATGTCAGTAATGTGCCGTTTCACTGCGGCGATATATTTCCTTCATTGGTGATCTGATGGCGAGTGGACTCGGCGGTCCAGAGGCAAGATGTCCGCTTTTCAAACCTAAGAGGTTGTGGGTTCGTGCCCAAAGGTTGAAAAATATTTTTTCGTGCATTCCTTTTTCGAGTAAGTACCTCTCCCCCCTCCTCTCCTGGCTCAGGTAGATGGACCGACGCCTAATCCCATCGAAGAGACGATAAAAAAGAGGCCCAGTGTGAAGACCCCATACAAATTCAAACCTTTAAAAAATCCCGAGATACTCTATGTTGTGGATATGGGTAAAAATAAAATATATAAAAATTGAAGGGGTCATTGCAATATTGTGCTAATGTCCACTTTCATGAAAAGTGGACAGAAAGATAATCCTAGGGAATAAAAAAAGAAATCATGTTTCCTGAAAAGTGTAAACAATTATATGATGAAAACACATGATGTTTACACCATTTGAAACTTGGAATTCCCAAAGCCAACAGTGCCAAAAGTCCATGTTTTTTTTTGTCCTTTTTCTCTACATGATGTAATTGTGACTTAGGCACACTATTAACATGACCCCTCCAATATCTTTATGGCTAGCCCCAGTGCCCGGACGGGATCTACGATTCATTTCAGTTTTGTTTGGCTATTGTTTTGTGCCTTTTCCTTTTCTTCTTACAATAATTGCCGCCCTATGACTTGTTTTCAGACAGAAGGTGGTATTGTTTGTTTGCTGGGTGTTTTGCCATTTTTGTGTTTGCTTGCTATGGTGATAGTTTGTTATTTTGTTTTTCTTTTTTCTGTTCTTTTAATTTTGTCGTTACGTCTGAGGAGAGAGGGGTCTGCTCTAGGCATTTGTTTACTTGTTTAAATTGTTTCCTTTCCATTGATAACTGTTATTTTGCTTTGAGTGATGATACAGAATATTACTATCGCTGTCAGACAGTAACTCTCTCTCTCTCTCTCTCTCTCTCTCTCTCTCTCTCTCTCTCTCTCTCTCTCTCTCTCTCTCTCTCTCTCTCTCTCTCTCTCTCTCTCTCTCTCTCTCTCTCTCTCTCTCTCTCTCTCTCTCTCTCTCTCTCTCTCTCTCTCTCTCTCTCTCTCTCTCTCTCTCTCTCTCTCTCTCTCTCTCTCTCTCTCTCTCTCTCTCTCTCTCTCTCTCTCTCTCTCTCTCTCTCTCTCTCTCTCTCTCTCTCTCTCTCTCTCTCTCTCTCTCTCTCTCTCTCTCTCTCTCTCTCTCTCTCTCTCTCTCTCTCTCTGTTATCTTTTGTTTTCATTCTCTTATTGATGACTGTAGTAGTACATTTATGATATATCCAATAAAGACAACACAAATGATCTGGTATACATACACAACATACACAAACTAACTAACAAACAGACATACACACACATTCATATATAATACATATGAACAGACAGACGCACAAAAAGACAATGCAAGACGGACAGACAGACCGACAGACAGATAGACAGACAGACAGATAGGTAGATAGACAGACATATACTCTTTTAAATCGAAGTTGAATTTTGACATATTTGTCTTCTTTTGCTTACTCCATTGCTGCAATGTTTCATGTTTGGCTTCCAACCCCATGCATGGCTTTATCTGTGATCAATTCCAGACATCGTATTATGGTTTTGATTATTCTTCCTTACTATCTGCTGTTTGCAATTGTTTTTCCTTTGTTACATTTGCAAGTATTCCACTAAAACTGTGAAGAGTCAGATGCTCATTGTGAGCTGTATTGCAAATCTCACTCACTCCAAGTACAAATTCACTTGAACGAAGCAACGAAATTAGTTCTTTTTCTGTGTGTACTCTACATTATAAATGCCGATTTCGATACGGATTAAACATTTTATTTCCGAGAGAACAGGTCTACGTACGTTTTTGAAAGGAACTTTAGAATGTAACTGAATCAAAAAGATTCCTGAAACAAGGGTAAGATGGTGATGAAAGAATGTATCTAGAACGTCATTAAACCTTGGTAAACACCCTCAGGATGTCTTAGAATTCTGAAATGGTTGGGGGGTTTTTTTTGTGTGCGTCAAAGGCTATTTTGCCATGCCACTAAGAATTACCAGACTTTGCATGAAGGTGCTAAATGTTGACAGGATCGCTTTCATTCGAAGAATGTTTCTAACAGAAGTGATGCTTAATTTTTTTTTAAAGTCATTGTTTCCCTGTCCTTGAGAAGAATGTTCATTCACTTAAGTTGCAATTTTCAACAGGGCTTATGATTAATAAGTCAGAATAGTATCGTTTGCACCTTAAACCCATCTGAATGATATCGTTGTCGCAGTGAGTAATAGGGTTATTAGCTCTAGGAGAGATCATGGCTGCATTGGGTGAACGTTTTCCTTAAAAAGCAAAAAGGCAATACTGGTAATAACAAATACTTAAATTAATGTACTCCACACAAAAGAATTGGCGTGTAAGAATAAGTGTCCTATTCAAATAGGTATACAGTGACTAAGGACACCCATAGCT
>JAXRKP010000706.1:10000-47500 GCA_037039925.1 Doris montereyensis
GACGCATCTTTACTTTTAACGAAACAAATCAAATGGAAAGAAAAGAAATTCGTTTTACGTGGATGGACATAAACTTGATTTTTGTCATAGAAACTGTGGGGAAAAAGATGTGCCTCCCATCAGGGGTAGAAATGGGATGCACTATGTACAGCACGTCTACTCGTATATGATATTGATGATTTAATCTGGTAAACAATTTGACCTGAGAACGATAAAGGTAGGATTCGAAACCCATATTCGCAAAGCTCGACGTTTTGCTCATTGGAACAGGCTCTTTTGACAGGTTTCCTCCTTCGACACTGTCTGAATGTGTACTAGCGATAGCTGGGAGGAAAACACGTGAGAGTCCTGCATTTTTGTTGTTGCGGGGAGGGGTGATTGGATACATATTGTATTCTGATCCGAGGCTCTGTGCCTAATTTTGTAACATGAAGCGGATCAGATATATATATATATATATATATATATATATATATATATATATATATATATATATATATATATATATATATATATATATACCTTGTAGGCCGGTTTTGGTTGACCAAAGGTTAAGGGAGTTAACCCTGATAAAAAATAACAACCTGCTGCCTTGAATGTTGGTCTTGAATGACCAAAGGCTAAAGGAGGTAACCCTGACAGAAAATAACAAGGCCTGGTAGGGGGCCTCAAGGTGGCACCCCACCATCTACCTAGGGGTACAGTGGGCTAATCCCCTGCTTATCCAAAAACCAAACTGATTAAAACAAATAAATGCAATATACCCGGTTTGGCCTTTCAACAACGAACATGGAAACGAACACGGACTGTGATTTTTGGAACATGGAATGTTAGGGCAATAAACGGAAAAGAGTTAGAATTAGTTGAAGAAATGAAAAAAATTCAAAGTAGACATGTTGGCCATTACAGAAACAAAGAAAAAGACAAGTAATATAATATGTAGGACCAAATAATATTTTAATCTTCTCAGGAGTAGATGTCAAAGATAGAGCTAGAGCAGGAGTAGGTCTCCTAGTGCATAAAAGCATGAAAAGCTACTAGAAAGTTGAAATTTATAAGCCTACGGGGATTACAGGTAACTATTAAACCAAAAGGAAGAGAAATTAAATTATTAATAACGTATGAACCCAACGAAGACGCCACTAAAGAAGAAAAAAGATGTCTTCGAAAATGATTTACAAATAGCTGCAGAGAATCTTAAACACAAACAGGAACTAATGGTTTAGGAGATTTATACACCAGAGCAGGTAACAATATAGAAACTTCAGGAGGAGTAATAGGTAAAGAAGGAGAGACAACAACTTCTCCAAATGGAGAGAGACTAATAGATTTTTGCCTAAAGAATAACATGAAAATAACAAACACCTTTTTTCCTCATAAAGATATCCACAAATATACAAGAATAAATGAAGACAGGTGTGAAAAGTCAATCATAGCCTACATAATAGTTAGCAGCGCCCTTTACTTACAGTACAATGGATGCAAGAGTAAACAGAGAAGCAAAATATTTAGAGATCATCACCTTTTTGATTACTGACTGAAGAAAACAAACAGGAAAGAAAAAGAGAAGAAAGCTACTAAACTCAAAATAGAGAAACTAAATAAACCAATAATAAAACAGATATACCAATCTAGGATAAAAAGATTTATCAATGAAAGGCAGATGGATCTGAATGATAGCACAATAGAAAAAAAGTGGCAAATGTATAAAGACACATTTCTCAGTTGTACTGAAGAGGTCTGTGGTAGGAAAACAAATTAAAGGAGGTGGGAAAAGAACAACATGGTGCAATGAGAATGTCAAGACTAAGATCAAAGAAAAGAAGGATGCCTGGAAGAAATACTTACAAACAAAGAGATCAGAGGATAGGATAGATTACATGAATAAACGAACTATCGCAAAAGAGGAAGGAGAAAGCAAAACAGGAACAATGGGAAAAGTTTGGACAAAGACTTCAAGAAAGCTATCAAGGAAATCAAAAGCTGTTCTGGGGAGGGGGATGAAGAGCATGAGAAAGACCAGCATGCCTAATACGACAAACTAAGAATGCCAAAGGAGAAGTAATGAAAGAAAACAGCGAAATCATGGAAACATGGAGAAAGTATTTTCACCAATTACATAATCCTTCCAGAACATATGAATCAATGAGTAAAGATCAATTAGTAAGAGTAACAAGTAATCCAGAGAGACAGCTGAAGATATAGAGATATCAATGGAAGAAATCCAAACAGCTATAAGAAAAGTGAAATTAGAAAAGACCAGGAGCAGATCAAGTTTATCCAGGTAGTACTTAGATCCAGATTCTAGATATTTTTTCGTTTGTTGTCTGACGAAGGGTTATACCCGAAACGTCACGTGTTTGTTCTGTCTATATTAGTGGAGTTGTCACTTATTGTCATATTTCGCCTAGGAGTAATGATTAACCAGAGGGAAAACTAAGAGAACAAAATGAAAATCATATTTCCACCTCTTTGTTGATGAACAGAGATAGAAACTAACTAACTTAAAGATGTAAATCATATTGATTTATAAAATTAGTAGTACTAGTATTGTTATAAAGAAGATGCATTGATACTCAAACGATTATTCAGGTAGGTGAATTAAGTAAATTTCTGTCTTCACGGGTGTTGATCATTACGTCAACAGGCGAAAGCTGACGGCCACCGACAAACAAAAAGTCCTGTCATCGCCATACTTCTACTGTCTTCATCTTAGTTTTATACGTTAGCTGCACATCTTCATCGTCGTTGAGATCATTGTATTATCAATTTGATTTATGTTATTTTGTTAATGTTACGTTGCTAAAGACATTATTTGATCACGGCTGTTTTCTTTTATTTACCATTTATTTCTATGTATCAAACATAATAAATGCAGCATTTCTTGTTTCGTGAACACATTTTGTTGAATTATAAGTGGGCTTGTCGTTGCATCTTGTCAATAACATTGTTGTTGTTGTTGTTATTGTTGTTGTTGTTGTTGTGGGTTTTTTGTAGTAGTGGTTGCCCTTCTTCTTCTTCGTCTTCTTCTCCTCCTCCTCCTCCTCCTCATCCTCCTCCTCCTCCTCTTCCTTTTTCATCTTCTTCTTCTTCTTCTTCTTTCTTTCTTTCTTTCTTTTTTATTCTTTCAACGCTTTCTTTTATTATCAGTTTTATACATTGGTGTTTCTAATGTCAATGAAACAGTATGAGTAGAAGATGAGTTAAAAACACTGAATGCAAGTGTTCGGTGTGGACCATACTAGTGGTTGGTTAATTCCATACAGTATTTGGATGTTTTGAGATTTGTTAATGTCAACTGCTGACAGATTTCTTTATAATAAGTTGATTTCAAAGTATATTCGATTGGTTAAATGAGTTGTGTTCTTGATTATTTCAAGTATAATAGCAAATGAAAGAGTTGTGTTATTGCTTACTTTGAGTATCATATTAAATGAAAGAGTTGTGTTATTGCTTACTTCAAGAATCATAGCAAATGAAACAGTTGTGTTATTGCTTACTTCAAGTATCATAGCAAATGAAAGAGTTGTGTTATTGCTTACTTCAAGTATAATAGATAGCAAATGAAAGAGTTGTGATATTGCTTATTTCAAGTATCATAGCAAATGAAAGAGTCGTGTTATTGATTACTTCAAGTATCATAGCAAATGAAAGAGTTGTGTTATTGATTAGTTCAAGTATCATAGCAAATGAAAATGTTGTGTTACTGATTATCATGAATACAGCAAATCAAAGAGTTGTGTACAAATGATTACTTGAAATACCTTCATAGCAGATGGTGCTGTGTCCTTGATTATTTCAAGTACCACAGCAGCTAAATGAGTTGTGTTATTAGTTTTATTTCATGCACTCAACAGTAGATGAACGAGTTGTGATTGGTTTATTTCCAGGTACCATAGTAGATAAAGGAGTTAGTGATAGGTTTATTTCAGGAACCATAGCAGAGATAAAGGAGTTGTGTGATTGGTTTATTTCAGGTACCATAGCAGATAAAGGAGTTGGGTGATAGGTTTATTTCAGGAACCATAGCAGATAAAGGATAAAGGAGTGAAGTGTAGCAGGTGAACGATTGGTTTATTCGAGCAGATAAACGAGTTGTGGATAGGCAGCAGCAGATGAACGAGTTGTGGGATAGGTTTATGTCAGGTACCATAGAAGATGAACGAGTTAAAGGAACTATTTCAAAAAATAGCAGATAAACGAGTTGTGTGATAGGTTTATTTCAGGTACCATAGTAGATGAACAAGTTGTGTGGATATGTTTATTTCAGGTACCGTAGCAGATGAACGAGTTGTGTGATATGTTTATTTCAAGTACCATAGCAGATGGACAAGTTGTGTGATTTGTTTATTTCAGGTGGACCATAGCAGATGGACGAGTTGTGTGATATGTTTCTTCCAGGTACCATAGCAGATGGACGAGTTGTGTGATATGTTTCTTCCAGGTACCATAGAAGATAAACGAGTTGTGTGATATGTTTATTTCAGGTACCATAGCAGATAAACGAGTTGTTTGATATGTTCATTTTAGGTACCTTAGCACATGAACGAGTTTTGTGATTGGTTTCTTTCAGATACCATAGCCGATGAACGAATTGTATGACATATTTATTTCAGGTACCATAGCCGATGAACGAATTGTATGACATATTTATTTCAGATACCATAGCCGATGAACGAATGTATGACATATTTATTTCAGATACCATAGCAGATAAACAAGTTGTGTAATATATTTATTTCAGGTACAATATCAGATGAACAAGTTGTGTGATATGTTTATTTCAGGTACCGTAGCTGATGAACGAGTTGTATGATATGTTTATTTCAGGTACCATAGCAGATGAACGAGTTGTGTGGAT
The DNA here is from genome assembly GCA_037039925.1 of Doris montereyensis. NCBI lineage: Eukaryota > Metazoa > Mollusca > Gastropoda > Nudibranchia > Dorididae > Doris > Doris montereyensis. The sequence continues at coordinate 14,862 of JAXRKP010000706.1, forward strand.
TGGGTTTTTCAGGTACCTTAGCAGATGATCGAGTTGTGTGATTGGTTTTTCTGAGGTACCATAGCAGATGGACGAGTTGTGTGATTTGTTTATTACAGGTACCTTAGCAAATAAATGAGTTGTGTGATTGGTTATTTCAGGTCCCATAGCAGATGAACGATTTGTGTGATATGTTTATTTTAGGTACCCTAGCAGATAAACAAGTTGTGTGATGTGTTCATTTCAGGTACTGTAGCAGATGAAGTAGTGTGTGATACTTTTATTTCAGGTACCGTAGCAGATGAACGCGTTGTGTGGTATGTTCATTTCAGGTACCATAGCAGATGAATGAGTTGTGTGATTGGTTTATTTCAGGTAACACAGCAGATGAACGAGTTGTGTGGTCTTTTTCATTGCATCTATCTTTCGTATTGGTTGATTTAATGTAGATGAAAGTTGTTGGGGTTTTTTGTTTCGTTGTTTCAGGTATTACTAGTTTTGAAAAAGAGTTGTGTGACTCGTTTGTTTCGTGTATTACAGTTGCAGTAAATGAAATACTATTGTGATCGGTTGTTTCATGTAATATAGTTACAGTAAATGACATAGATTTGTTATCGGTTGTTTGAGGTATTACATTTACACTAAATGACATAGATTTGTTATAAGCTGTTTCAGGTAATGCAGTTACAGTAAATGGAATAGTTTTTGGTGGGTTGTTTGGTGTATTACAGTTACAGTAAATGAAATAGTTTCGTGACCTGATTATTTCAGGAATTACAGTTACAGTAAAAAAAAAGTTTTGTGATCGGTTTGTTTTAGGTATCACAGTTACAGTAAATGAAATCGTTTTCTGATCGGTCTGTTTCATGTATTATAGTGACAGTAAATGAAATAATTTGTGATCGGTCTGTTTCAGGTATTATAGTGACAGTAAATGAAATAGATTTGTGATCGGTCAGTTTCAGGTATTATAGTTACAGTAAGTGAAATAGATTTGGTGATCGGTCTGTTTCAGGTATTATAGTTACAGTAAATGAAATCGTTTTATGATCGGTTTGTTTTATGTATTATAGTGACAATAAATTAAATAGATTTGTGATCGGTCTGTTTCATGTATTATAGTGACAGTAAATGAAATCGTTTTGTGATCGGTCCGTTTCGTGTATTATAGTTACAGTAAATGAAATAGATTTGTAATCGGTCTGTTTCAGGTATTACAGTTACAGTAAATGAAATAGTTTTGTGATCGGCTGTTTCATGTATTACAGTTACAGTAAATGAAATCGTTTTGTGATCGGTTATTTCAGATAATACAGTTACATTAAATGAAATCGTTTTGTGATCGGTCTGTTTCAGGTATTATAGTGACAGTAAATGAAATCGTTGTGTGATCGGTCTGTTTCAGGTATTATGGTGACAGTAAATGAAATCGTTTTGTGATCGGTCTGTTTCATGTATTATAGTTACAGTAAATGAAATCGTTTTGTGATCGGTTTGTTTCATGTATTATAGTTACAGTAAATGAAATCGTTTTGTGATCGGTCTGTTTCAGGTATTACAGTTACAGTAAATGAAACAGATTTGTGATCGGTTTGTTTCATGTATTATAGTTACAGTAAATGAAACAGTTTTGTGATCGGTTTGTTTCATGTGTTACAGTTACAGTAGATGATATAGTTTTGTGATCAGTTTGTTTCATGTATTATAGTTACAGTAAATGAAACAGATTTGTGATCGGTTTGTTTCATGTATTATAGTTACAGTAAATGAAACAGTTTTGTGATCAGTTTGTTTTGTGTTACATACAGTAGATGATATAGTTTTTGTGATCGGTTTGTTTCATGTGTTACAGTTACAGTAGATGATATAGTTTTGTGATCAGTTTGTTTCCTGTGTTACAGCTACAGTAAATCAAATAGATTTGTGATCGGTTTGTTTCATGTATTACAGTTACAGTAAATCAAATAGTTTTCTGATCGGTTTGTTTCATGTGTTACAGTTACAGTAAATGAAATCGTCTTGTGATCGGTTATTTGTAATATAGTTACAGTAAATGAAATTATTTTGTGATATTGTTTCAGGTAATGCAGGTACAGTTAATTAAATAGTTTTGTGATCGGATTGTTTCAGGTAATATAGTTACAGTAAATGAAATAGTTTTGTGATCGGTTTGTTTCATGTATTACAGTTACAGTAAATGAAATAGTTTTGTGATCAGTTCGTTTCAGGTATTACAGTTGCAGTAAATGAAATAGTTTTGTGATCAGTTTCCTTAAGGTATAAGTTACAGTATATGAAATAGATTTATGATCGGTTTTGTTTCAGGTATTACACTTACAATATATGAAATATTTTTGTGATCGGTTTGTTTCAGGTATTACACTTGCAATATATGAAATATTTTTGTGATCGGTTTGTTTCAGGTATTACACTTACAATATATGAAATATTTTTGTGATCAGTTTGTTTCAGGTATTACACTTACAATATATGAAATATTTTTGTGATCGGTTTGTTTCAGGTATTATTTTGTTTCATGTATTACGCTTACAGACGAAGAAATAATTTTGTGATCGGTTTGTTTTAGGTATTACAGTTACAGTAAATGAAATATTTTTGTGATCGGTTTGTTTCAGGTAGTATTTTTTGTCATGTAATCTGGTTTCAGGTATTACAGTTTTGTAAATGAAATAGATTTTGTGATCGGTTTGGTTTCATATATGACAGTCGCATAGATGAAATATTTTTGTGATTGGTTTGTTTCAGGTATAATTTGTTTCAGGTATTACAGTTACAGTAGATGAAATAGTTTTGTGATCGGTTTGTTTCATATGTGACAGTCGCATAGATGAAATAGTTTTGTGATTGGTTTGTTTCAGGTATTATTTGTTTCAGGTACTACAGTTACAGTAGATGAAATAGTTTTGTGATCAGCTTGTGTCAGGTATTACAGCTACAGTAGATGAAATAGTTTATGAATATTGTCTTAGATCGGCCGGAAGATACGGAACATATTCCGTGCACCTATTATCAAAAAGCACCATCTCAAAATGAGTAAAAAGGTGCTGGGGCACTTGAAACAGTTTCAATAAGAAGTAGTTGAAAGCCTCTCAATGTTTTATGATGTTTCAAAGTATTATCATACTTTTCTTGGATTTATGGGAGAAAATGTATTCAAATCACAGGAAATAAGAGAAAATACGATTTTCTCAAAATGTCCTTTTTATTCATTATTTCCTATCTACTTTTTTAATTTCTCAACATATCTTGATGAAATTTGGTATGGATGATGAGTGGAGGGGGGAGGGGACAAAGAAATGATCAGATTTTTTTTTTAATATGTATTACACTTTTTGGAAAAATTGAATTTTTTGTACAATATTTTTGTATATTTTTGGTTGTTCTCATATGCTATTTTCAAAATTCATAAAATCAAAACTGACTAATGAAACAAAAAATTCCATCTGATCAAATTTAGATACAAGGTGTGTGCCAAGTTTCAAAGACATTTGTTGAAAATTGAAAAAGCTTATCGATATTAAACTTAGTGAAATTTGGGGGCAAAATCAAGATGGTCGCCGTTTCCATGACAACCAAAAGCGTCAGGAAAAAACAAGGACATATTTCAACTCAGTATACCATGCCCATTACACCTCTCCATAGGGTTAAATTGAGAGGAACAAACGGGAAAATTTTCACCCAGGACACGCCCCCAACCCCCTCCCCCCCCCCCCCCTTAATGAAAAGGCGTTGCAGTTGAACGCAGTGTTGTGAGCTAGTAATCACGACGACGCTGGTTCGAGCTCCAAGCTAGCACAGGTGGGTTTTTTCACAACGTTGTACTCTTAAGAAAATACTAGATATAGAGGTGTTTCGACAAAAAGTTGTTATAAATTTAAATGTCAGAAATTCATTGACAAAATAAAACTTGTTCTTTTACATGTACTATTTCTCTCTTAAACCATTTAAAATCCACGTTACATTAAAAAATTACTCTCCTTTCTTTATTTAAACTAGTCTACCCATTGATGCCAGACTGCAACTGATGGGTGGTTGTCGGGCGTTGCTAGTAGGTTCTACTTCTTTCCTCTCGCTCATTTACATGTCTTTCACCTTGACGTTTCCTCTTACTCTTACTCTTATTCTTAATTCACCTGAGATCACCTTGCTCGTATATGGAAGACCAACCAACCAAGAGCCTACAGTCGATTGATTACAATACGATCACAGACAAACTCAAACGTGTCCGTGCCTAGTTTTTAATTGTCCACAGTGTTGAGAGAAATAGCAGAACGTGTTCTTACGTCGTTGACATGTTCAGATATTATCACAGAAATGTTTATGTAAATAGATCTACATGTATTTTTAAAAAAACAACTCTCAACCCAAAGGTCATGGGTTCAAACTCCGGCAGGTTTAAAAGTTTTTCTCGAGGTGGATCAAATCAAATAAGCTAACTGGACAACATTTGACGATTTTGGCATTATAAACATCATGGGATTCACAACCTCCAATTGTTCTGTCTCACTAAAACTAAAACGTAATGTAACCAAGCACTGCCTACTTTTGTCTCAAAGTTCACTTGCATTGCATTGTGTCCTAATTTCAGATTTTCTTACGAGCTGAGAACTTTTCTCAAAATGAATTAATATGTTTAGTAAGTAATAAGTTCATTCGAGGCCGTTACGACCCATAGAGCCGGAGCGTATCCTGGTTTCTATAACGTGAAACGGAACAGGTGATAATATTAATAATCACCTCCTGGCCAGGACGCTTTCTAGTGCACGTACCCATTTGCACCTGGGTAGAGAGGGTAAACTGTGTACTGTTAGGTGTCTTTCCCAAGGAACACAACGTCGGGCCTAGCCTTACTAGGATTAGAACCTGGGATCTCATGATCCTCAGTCTGGTAGCCTAACCGCTCAGCCACCGACGCCACTTATATGTTCAGTTAGGACAATGTAATTCTGAGCTCACGAAATGTCATAATCGTAAAGTATGGATCGTACTTGTTTCTTCTAGACTTCCTTGTGTCACAAATAAATAGCCTTTGTTTACCTCCAACTAACAAACTATCACTTTCAAAGCATAGTTGTATCACTCGTTCTCTCACAACTTTGGAAGGTTCTCATGTTGTAAATTAGTGTAATTGACTTTATAAATCATACATGTATTATTATTATCATTATATATGTTAGTTACATCATTAATATACATGATGTAAATAATGACTTCATGACGTAATTTGTCTCGTCTCATAATATGCTTGATATATAATTTACAATGTCAATGTTATGCAACTGCTGAAATAAATGGATTGTTACTAGCAATTATTATTATTATTATTATTATTATTATTATTATTATTATTATTATTATTATTATCATTATTATTATTATTATCATTATCATTATCATTATACATTGGCGAACATGACAACTTCAAATTGATTTCAATGTCGTGAGGTGATAATTTGATTTTAATTTTTAACCATGGTATTTGTTTCCTTGTATTGGACTCTGGGCTTATGCATGTAGTTACAAATACATGTACGTCTTGTCTCAATTTTCTTTCCCTTTTAAAACATACACTACTTTTAATTTTTGTCTATTGGAGTTTGCATTTCTGGAGTGAATTGAATTTTGTGTCTTTGGGGCGGTGGGGTGTGGTTTTTGTTGGGGTGGGTTGGGTTTTTTAAAATTATTATTGGAAGTGAGTAGGTAAAACCCCGAGGGGAGGGAGGGGGAGGGGGGTTCACACACTATACAACTTATAAGTACGACGTCATGTCATCACCATCATCATCAAAGCCTTTTCCCTAACAGTAACAGGGTATAATAGCCCACCGACAAAAGATTTCCATCTTTCTCCTAGTCCTAGGAAATCTTTCTTACTTCACTCCAGCTGACATCCATCCAGTCTCTTCCGGTCCTTTTCTATACTCCTTCTCCGTGTATCCCGTGGCCTACCCTGGTGTCGTCTTCCTTGCGGATTTAAATTCAATTGCAATGCTTGTCTTGTTATATTTGAAGCCGGCTTTCTCAAATGACATACTGCAAACATTCGCCATCAAATTTAGTATGGCGGCCAAACTGGGCAGTACAATTATTTTCTTATATTCAGTCCAAATTTTTCTCTCTTCAGCATTGGTCTAGAGTTCAAATTGTAGCTCTTTTTTAAGTTGTTACCGAGGGAAATCTCAAGGTTCGGTCCACAAGCTTTTGTCACAGACAACTGACTACTGACTGATAGATAGATGACAACTTACAAACGTATGGCATTCGGATTTCGAGCGGCCGAAAACCTGGGGCACAGGGCCGAGGTCAAGGTTTTCTGTTAGGGATTCTTCTTTTTGATCACTTCCCTTATTATCGAGGAGGCTGGCTTTGTTTCAATTATGTTTTTGATGGGGGGGGTGAGGGGGAGCTTGTTTCTTGGGAGGGGTTGTCTTCGGGGGGGGAGTTCAGGGGAGGGAAAGGGTTTAATGTGCAGTTTTCCTTTAGTTTTAAGGGCGGTATTGTTTTTGTTCATTTCATTAGAAGGTAAGGAAGTTGGAGGTTTTCAATTACATGTACATGTGTAAGCGGAGTAGACTTTTTATTTAATTTGGTTTTACCTACACTCACTCACACAGGCTAAAGGCAGGTGATCTCGGAGGTTTTGGTAGGATTTCTGACTTTGTACAGACTGCCCTGTAAACCGCCAATGGATCTTCAACGTGCACAGTGTTGTGATCTGCATACCGGAACTCCTTTCTATCGTCCGTCTCCAATGGGATTAGGTATCCATCCACCTACCTGGATCTGGGGGTGGGCTTTACTGAATCAAACTCGAGAAATTGTTTTAACCGTCGGGGCTTAAACCCATGACCTTCTGGTTGAGCACCGAGTTTCCGGTAGTTATGGCACTCCCAACGAAAACCAGGTTGATTCAATGATTGCTTGTTTCACTCAAATTTACCATGTCCATAATATGTATGCGTTGATTTTAGAGAGTAATTCATTCGGAAACAGCAGAATGAAAAGTTTTAAAAAAAAACAACCCAGTTCCTTCAAGGCAACTATGGCCCACAGAGCAGGAGTTTATCCCGGTTTCTATTATTATTGCCCGAAGCGGAACAAGAGGATAAGAATAACCTCCTGGACAGGACGCCTGTCTGTTGCAATATTTTTTACTGCACAGCTGGTGTTGGTACTCATTTATACCTAGGTCAAGTGTGGGGATTGCGTGGTTCGATCCCCATGGTGGCCAAGATTTTTTTTGGGTCTATTCCTTGTATTTGTCTCGTCTTTGTTCCTATGGGGCTTTCTTCATATTATCTTATGTCATTGCCCTCATTCCCAATAAACACAGCGCCAGATCTAGCATTACTAGTACTAGTACTAGTAGCATTCGAACTCACCGGGACCTGATGATCCCAAGTTAGACAACATGGCGCCGGATCTAGCATTGCTAGTACTAGTGCTAGTAGCATTGGAACTCACCGGGACTTGATGATCCCAAGTTAGACAACATGGCGCCGGATCTAGCATTGCTAGTACTAGTACTGGTAGCATTGGAACTCGCCGGGACCTGATGATCCCAAGTTAGACAACATGGCGCCGGATCTAGCATTGCTAGTACTAGTACTAGTAGCATTGGAACTCGCCGGGACTTGATGATCCCAAGTTAGACACATGGCGCCGGATCCTCTAGTACTAGTACTAGTAGCTTGGAATCAGCGAGATGAAAAGTGAAGATGAAAGGAGTGAAAAGAAATACCAGCGAGATGAAATACCAGCGAGATGAAAGAGTGAAGATGAACCAGCGAGGAAAAGAAATAGGAAAGATAGGACAGCGAGATGAATGAAAGAAAGAAATAGGACCAGCGAGATGAATGAGTGAACATGAAAGGAAAAATAGGACATACCACCGAGATGGACCTAGAAATAGGACATACCAGCGAGATGAAAGAGTGAACATGAAAGTTGAGTGAAAGGAAAGAAGTAGGACCTACTAGCGAGATGAAAGAGTGAACATGAAAGGAAAGAAGTAGGACCTATCATGCGAGATGAAAGAGTGAACATGAAAGGAAAGAAATAGGACCTACATGCTAGATGAAAGAGTGAAGATGAAAGGAAAGAAATAGGACCTACATGCTAGATGAAAGAATGAACATGAAAGGAAAGAAATAGGACCTACATGCTAGATGAAAGAATGAACATGAACATGAAAGGAAAGAAATAGGACCTACATGCTAGATGAAAGAATGAACATGAAAGGAAAGAAATAGGACCTACATGCTAGATGAAAGAATGAACATGAAAGGAAAGAAATAGGACCTACATGCTAGATGAAAGAATGAACATGAAAGGAAAGAAATAGGACCTACATGCTAGATGAAAGAATGAACATGAAAGGAAAGAAATAGGACCTACATGCTAGATGAAAGAATGAACATGAAAGGAAAGAAGTAGGACCTACATGCTAGATGAAAGAATGAACATGAAAGGAAAGAAGTAGGACCTACATGCTAGATGAAAGAATGAACATGAAAGGAAAGAAATAGGACCTACATGCTAGATGAAAGAATGAACATGAAAGGAAAGAAGTAGGACCTACATGCTAGATGAAAGAATGAACATGAAAGGAAAGAAATAGGACCTACCAGCGGCACTCACCAAAAGCAGACTCAAGCCAAAGCATTATGAAAAGAGCACCAACGTGAACCCACCACGTGCAAGGCATGTTGTTTAATTGGAATTTACCCCATCCACCATATGCGGTGATCCAAGGTGAATTAAATGGAAACAGCAAGATGAAAGAGAAGTGAAAGACATGATAGCAAAGATGCTGTTGGGAGTTTGTTTTTGTATTGTTTTCTTTCGGGTTTTTTGTTGTTGTTTTTTTTTTGGGGGGGGGGCAACCACCCATTTTCTGTACTCGCTTTTGATGTCACATGTAACAGTCTATTTCTACCATCAAATATGTCCTTTTGTATGGAGCTGAGGCCTGGAGAATAACAAACCACGGATCCTCCGACTATTCTGACTTGACATCATCAGCTTTGGGAAATGAGTTCCAAACTTTCGATTGAAGAAGACATTCAAAGAGAAGATGGCAGTGGATAGGTCACACACTGAGAACGCCTAAACACAACACCACTAGGCATGCCCTGACCTGGAATCCGCAGGGGGAAAGATAGAGAGTAGAGAGGACAACCACCAAACACATGGCGAAGGGACATGGGGGCAGAACCAAAGAAGATGGGATACAGCTGGCAAGAGCTAGAAAAGATAGCCTAGGACCGTGGAAAATGGAGGGCATTTGTGGATGGCCTTGCCCCAAAGGGGCAGTAGGCCTAAGTAAATAAGTAATCAACTGTCTATAATCATAATCAATTCTTAATAGATCGACATGAAATTAATCAATGTTTGGCTGGGAGTATTTTCTACTTTTAAAAAAAACAACAATGCCCAAGTTAATTGAGATGTAGGGCCTCCTGTTTGCAAGTGTAAGTGTAATTGAAGAAGGAAACTTCAATCACAAATAAACTGCTCATGTTCTGCTAGACTACAAGACAGACATAAAAACCAATGACAAATAAAATTATATAATCGATGTAGAACTATATTTGAAACAACTACAAATTCTTTTTTTAAACTACATAAATGATACAAATTTTAAACACAAAAAAACCCTACAAAAACAAATCCCAAATGTACAGAGAAAAATATTCTTTTTAATATTTGCAGGCTTTTGAACGATGAAGTTGATCGCTGAAGGGATAGCAATGGTCTTTTTTAACACTGAGGGGGATGAGAGATGTACAAATGTATTGTCAAATGGGTGGAACTAAGTCATTTCTACAAATTAAAATGCATAAATGCATGACTATAACATAATGCATTTTGTCTCAAAGGCTATTCACATAATGAACATGGTAAGAATCTGTAAATGAATTTTTGACTAGAAAATTCTAGCAGACTTGTAAAGACTTGGACTAAGATAAGGCTATGCAAGAGCAAATTATAAATTTGTAAAAATAATCAAAACAAAATAACCCCAAAAAGAACCAAGATAAGCAATCAAATAAACAATCAAAATGAAAATGTGTGAATCAGAAATCACAAAACTAGACACATCATGACACATTGTTTTTTGCTCAATATCTAAAACAGCTTGATAAATGAAATTTCATACCTCCTTGGGAATAAAAAAAATCTCAGAGATAAGAATATTGCCCTGAGTTGCAATAAGTTAGTCTTTTCAAACACAAAAGATAAAAATCCAGACTTACATGATATAATAATAAAAATATTTTAAAATGTCTAAGATTCTGCTAACACTATTTTATCACTTACAGCATGAAGTCAACACAGTCAGATTATTGTGTATCCTAGGTTATGGCTGTAGTAGTGATAGTGATAGTGATAGTAATAGTAGTAGTAATAGTAGTAGTAGTAGTAGTAGTAGTAGTAGTAGTAGTAGTAGTAGTAGTAGTGGTAGTAGTAGTAGTAGTAGAAGTAGAAGTAGCAGTCGTAGTAGTAGTAGCAGCAGCAGCAGCAGCAGCAGTAGCAGTAATAGTAGTAGTAGTAGTAGTAGTAGTAGTAGTAGTAGTAGTAGCAGTAGTAGTAGTAGTAGTAGTAGTAGTAGCAGTAGTAGTAGTAGTAGTAGTAGTAGTAGTAGTAGTAGTAGTAGTAGTAGCATGCATTTCATCTGATTGGCTACAAAATCAATCATTGAATAAGCATCTCTACAACGATATGAAATAATAAACAGCAACATGACGGATGTTGGAGTGGAAATTTATTGACAGCTAAGCGTAGTGGGTCTACACTGTGCAGGGACTCAGTGATTCAGAGACAAGGTGTCTGTCTCTCGACTAAAACATCGTGAGTTTGTGCCCAACGGGTGAAAATTTTCCTTGAGTTTTGAGAGTAAAACCCACTCACCTGATCCAGGTGGGTGGATCGACACCAATGATAAACAAGAGGTCCCGTGTGCAGATCACAACACATATTACCCTGCAGTCCGAGCAAAATTTTAAAAAGCCTACCAAAAAAAGCCTAAATCACCTTAGTTGTGGATGTGGGTAAATTCAAAATTTAAAAAACATTAAAAATCTACAGTGTGCTCAGTTTTCAAAACTTCAACTGGATGAATGCACTATGTCAAGCAAAAAATTGTCTTGAATGGACAATAAAGATTTATTATTATTCTTATTATTAAAAGAAACGTAAACGTAAGACAGATACCATAATGGATTGCCACCATGCTAATGACGAAAAAGTAAATGAACAACCAGACAAATGAGGTTCATGGTACTACAGTGTAAAAAACTGGAGAAATATTCTAAAAGATTATAAGCACAAGAAGAGGTACAAATGAGGCGAAACAAGTTTATAATACGTCAAGTTATAATGTCACACAGTGACAATGTTGCAGTGTATTGAGTCATAGCAAACAATAAACGTTGACATTAATTTGTTTGTTTCATTGAAATTTACCTCGTCCAACATTATGTGGTGATCTCACTCTCAGGGTTAAGGAACAATTTAAAAATAAAAGATAAGTAAAAGAGTGAAAGGAGAGAAGTAGGACCAACCAATAGTACCCGCCAACCGCCCACTGTTCGACACCACAAACTTTGAAAACCAAGGACTGGACAACCGCGAACAAATGGTCATATGGCCTACAAAAACACTATTTAAGTGCATTTTCTACATAATCTGTAAAATGCAATCTATGGATTATCACTGATTGCTTAGAATTTACTCCATTCACTTCTTGCCATATCTCAGAGTGGATTCTGAGAATAAACAGTGTCCACCAACCACCTGCACACAATTTACTTTGCTCAGTTTATTGAATATTGCCCTGCACATCCTATGCGCACATCCTATGCGGTGATCTTAGAGTAAAATTCAGAGAAAACAGCATGGTGAATTTGTTTATTTCATTGAAAATTGTCCCTGTCTACCATACCTAGTGATAATATGGTGAAATTAAAAAGGAAACAGCAAGATATGTGCTGATAGTTTTGATAGTGACAAGATGGTGAGAGTGACAAAAGAGAAGTAGGACTTATCAGTAGCCCCCATCAAACCAACAGCATGATGGAAGGCATGTGAAAGAGTTTTAGTTTTAGGAAAGAAGATGGACCTACCAGCATCCACCAAGAAAACATCATGAGAATGTACTGAGTAAAAATGGAATAAATGATAGAGTACGAACAACAGGCGCAGCCATTTGCCATAAAATGCCCCATAGAATTAACGGTATTGATGCTACGACTTTACTGATTGGCCAAGGCGATACCCATCTAGTCTAAGCGAATGTGTGCAGAACACAGCGTCAACACAGTACATTGCCGTGTCACAATGAGGCAGACTATACTTTACAGTATAGCAGGTCGGCGCGGCCACAGCTTCTGAACTCGGCCATTGAATGCATGCTCCTGCAGCCTTTGATGTTTGCAGGCGCGGTCATTTGTCCTTCGGTCTTTAAAATATCTCATTTGTTGCTTATATTTAATTGTTGTTTTGTATCAATTGTTTGCTTGGAAGTTAAATTAAATAAACATGTTTCTGAATGCCAAAAGAATTTTCATTTCATTGGATTTTACCCACATCCACAACTAAGGTGATCTCTGGGTTTTTGCCGGGGCTTCCTGTTAACAGCCACATACATCTAGTTATATAGAATAAAAATCTCCGAACTGTGTGACATTCGAATGCTGATTACCGGCAAACAAGCAGGAAAAGAACATGAAAACAAAAGGGAAGTCACTCATAAATGAATTCCGTAACTCTTTATTGTAGACTTATTGGATACAACTTAAGCAATGAAAAGATACACATAGTGGCCACGGGTGTATGGTGGCCGTGGTATAGTGTCCGTACTCTTTGTGCCAATAAAGAAAATCAAAAGTAGGAAAGAAGAAAATAACGCTAAAACAACACAGAACCAAACAAACACTCCATCAAATTAAAACAATGATGAATGTTGCATTGAAGGACAAGGGTGGGTACAACATAAAAGATAAAATTTTAAAAACCTGTCCTACGATGAAGAAGTAGGACAAATACAACACTTTGAATCTTACACTATAAAAAAGACTTGGCACAAAGAAAGCAAAGCACCATTATATACCGGGTATATCATTTTCCGGGCTTGGAAAAGAAACTATGATAATAAATTGTTGAAGCCAACCCGGCCAACATGAACATTGATTTCAAGGTGAGACAAAAGAAGAAGAAGAAAAAATGTTTACTGACAGAACAATGAAGAAAAATAAGAAAGGATGACAAACGGAGAAAGAAGATATAGCAAGCTACACCACAGCCCCCACAAACAGCCTATTAAAGATAACATAAGGTGGTCAAGAAATAGAAAACACAAACAGACTTACATTAATGATTCAGGTCAAGCCTCAAGTAAATAGTCAATAAGTCATACTACTGGCAATGCCAAACACAACCAATAACTTTTGTTTTAATTGACAACATAGGAATATCTAATGGACATTTCAGTGAACATGGGCACAATTCTCTTTGTTGAGCACATGTAGAAAAGCCAATTCATGTTCAGAGTAAAGAGCGTAAAATAATAAGATAATACATTCCATATGACCATCTGAACCAGTTCCGCGCAGTGCTTTAAATGCTGCAGCATTGCCATTGGACGCACTACAAAATACAATTATTACAGTGGAATATTTTTCAAACAAAATGAAACTGCAATCTGTTCAACAGACATTTATGCCGGACAACGAAATCAATAGAGGAGGTCTTGATGCATATAATGAAAAAAAGAAAAAGTGTTAATGAAACACAACAACTTTGTTACTTCCTCTGTTTTTGAGGTTTGACATGGTCAAGATGTAGTATATAAAAAATATCATGTATCAATCATTCAAATGGGACTCACACAGAAACATAATTATCTTGTATAAAGTCAGAGATCATTAAATCTGTCATAAAATAATCATTTCTTATCATGCATTCATAAGCACAATGTAGACAAGAGGAGAAAACTGCTCTTTCATAGGACTTCTCTAATGATGCATAAACTTGTAGGAAATGTACAAATCAGCACATTTTCCATTTACAAAACATAACAGATGGGGAGGCAGGTACGATAAAAAATAAGAAAGAAAGACAATGAAAGAGCATAACGATGGCAAAACTCTAGAATAACAGCATTAAGCGGGGGTGTGTCTCTGATTAGAGACAAAATACAAGACTACTGGTTTACTGATTTATCGGACAAATTCTATCAATCGCTACAAATGAAGTTCAGGATTGCCTACGGGTAAAAACAATAGCAGAGATGAGAAACAGTACTGGATGGATAAGGGGTTGCCTGCCTATGATCAAAGAGTTGTTATCGCACAAAGGAGTCATTAAAGTATTCGCATCTCTATACTAGACTCATAATGCAGGTCAGATCCACTAAGCCACAACCGACTGCGATGTCATTAAGCCGCAAAGTTTCAAGCATCACTATAATCAATTTCTCACACTTCCTTTCCCACTGGTCCTTTGAGAGCACAAAAATTCAAACATCTTTTTTTAACAGGGAAGAAAACCCTATAAATGACTAAAACTAACATAACGACAGAAAAATTGGAAGTTTTCTGTCGCATAGATAAAGCCACTGGATGTCCAGTGGTCAAATCTTTACATATGACTCTTGCATCTATAACCCTGGTCCACAATCATAGAGGGGGGGGGGGGGGGTTATTTACAAAGGAAACAGATCATTGAACTTTGGGTGAAGGTCACGATACAGCAACTTCTCGTAATTTCAGAAACTGTTTCCACTGCCAGTAGCGTAATTCATTTGGAAGTATGTGTCTTCTATCTTCTTTTACAGATCCATCAGCATCTGAACAAGCTCCTCCTTCTCACTTAGCTTGATGCTAAGCACATGCCCTTGTTGTGGGCAAGGGTTGTCTGGTGACAAAGATAAAGAAGTGAGCAAATGAGTTTATTTCAGTGAACTTTGCATGAATTGTGATAGTGACAGTTTTGTACTACATATAATGTTAATTCAAAACAAACAAAAATTAGTGCCGTCTGCACGGGTACCAAAAGGTGTCGTGCCTGGCATTCAAATTTGTTTAGAAAAGGAATACAGATTTTCATCTGACTTAAGTTCCATGCAACAGAGTCACCCATTTATCCAAGTGAGCAAATAGGGTAAATTTTCTTGCCAAGGAAAAAACCGAAATGCCTCAAGTGAGGCTCATGCCTTTCAACCACGTAATTTTAAATTACTATAACCCATTTACAGAAATGACAGCAATAGCAGGATTCTGATTTTCATCTCATGGTTATTTCAAATCCCTTTGTATGTCCTCGTGATCTGAAGTTTTGACTACATCATACTTGTGTTCTAATTCTGATGTATCCATAAGCTTTTACTTTGAAACGTGATATATCTATCATATTTTTCCTTGACTGCAAAGAGAAACAAACAAAAGAAATTAACAAACACCTAATTTTTCCGCTCTTTTCATGATTTTTATGGAGTTTTGTTCCACTGAAATTACCCTGTCCGCCATATGCAATGATCTCAGGGTGAATCAGGGGGAAACAACAAGATGAAGTATGAAGTAAAAGTGAAAGAAAAAGAAGTAGGACCCATCGGCAGCACCCACCAACTGCATGCTTTTTATGGAGACGATATCCTGAGAGGTTAAATCATGAAGAGAAAATATACATACAAGGCAATGAGAGGATCACATAAATTCTCACCTCTAGATCCAGCCATGAAACCCAAGATGAGCGCCTTCTCGGTCTTGACACCTTGTTGGATGCTTTGAACATTTCTTGAGCTTCAATCATCTGATCTTTCTGTAACACAACATGAAACGGATTGCAAAATGAGACATCCATAAGTCTATAGTAGTCAACAACAGCAAATTTTAATTGGTTTTTAATCATTTTCTTGTGGCAAGGTCTTTACAACAGGAGTTTTACCTAACTTGTAGCATCGGTGGCCAATTGGTTAGGTCACCAAATCTGGGATCATGAGGTCCTGAGGTTGAATCCTAGCAATGTTAAGTCCTGTGGCCAATCGGTTAGGCTGCCAGATTTGGGATCGCGAGGTCCCGGGTTTGAGTCCTGGTAAAACTGGGTCCGACGATTGTATTCCTTGGGAAAGACACTTAACATGCATTTTTGCCAACTCTACCCAGGTGCAAAAGGGTACTAGCACTAGTTTGGGAGTAAAAACCTGAGTCAGACTAGCATTCTGGCAGGAGGTGAATATTATCACCTGTTCCGCTTTTACGCTATTGAAACCAGGATACGCTACAACTCTATGGGCCGCATTGACCTTGAAGGAAATTTACTTACTAGTGCTAAATCTCACAGCGTGTTCCTTGGGAAAGACACGTAATACACATTTTTCCCCCTCAACACAGATTATCATATACATAGCTGCCAACTTTTTAAAATCACAAAACAGATTGTGAAAAGCAAACTAATTCTAACTGTCAAGACATCCCGCAATATTTCGGAAAACATTGCTGATTTAACTTGAATTAACTCCCTTCAAGGTAAATAACAAAAAGTCTGCTAATTGTTGGCCTTTCTGGAAGTGTGACAGTAGTTTTGCAAGCTTAGAATGGTATCTCCCGACTTTTATACCAATCCCTCTGAGTCTCTGCCGTCACCTTAGGATTTTTCTACAGAAAACCAGTAATCCCTCATAGACATACTTTTCAAGGTAACTACAGTAGTGACCACCTAAATGCCCGCCGCCTAAATGTCCATTTTGCCTAAATGCCCGCAATCTCAATGAAACTGATTTTGCTCTATATAAATTGCCCCTCTAAATGCCCGTTTCAAAACCAAGATTTTCCCTAAATGCCCGGTCTCAGCGGCAACTGCAGGTATCTTTTCCTCCAAAGTATCGTAAAATATGTCAGTAATTGATTAAATGTTCTGTTTTTCTTTATCATACATGTAATCTGATCGCAAATCTAATAGAGCTTATGCCCATCAACAATATGCCATGCATTGCAACCACCTTCATTACCTATCCATGGTATGCCCTATAGTACTAAACATTGACCAATCTTCTCTTCATAAGTCCACCCACTGTACAACACATCCTTTCTCCCATTAAATCACTGGTTTGTCATCTGGCAATTAGAATTGAAGTCTTCCGGGCTCCGCCCACATCTCTTCCTTGATGTCGTAAGTGGCATGCAATCACCTGGCGTCTTTAGACCCTACGCTCATCGCAATCGAGGATAGGTGTGAACAGTTTTATCCCATCTGGCATTGGCCGTATCCGATGTGACTTCAGGTCTTCGTGGCAAGAGACGGTCAACCCATCAGCGCCTTCACCACCTCAGTGTGTCAGGTGTCCCTGTTTCTCGCATTAAATTTTTTCGTACAGCTGATGACTTATCAAAAACAAACATCTGTTATGAATCTTTTTCCTTGTCTGTCTGTTGTCTTAATTTTAACATGAGGATTATGAATCAAAGGAGTTGAAAGATTCGTGTTAATTTATTCACACATTGATCCCGTTGGACAATGCTTTTCTTTATCCAGTTTTTTTCATCCAAAATTTGCATAATTACAAAAGTCATAGGTCTCATGATTAAATAAGTCCGTGATTTTAGTGTGGGTTGTGCCAGTTAATAAAGGAAACATTGGATCAGGTCTTTTTTCTCTTAGCCTCCATAGCAGCAACTTGAATTCTACACAGTTTGAAAATAAAAAAGACTAAACCAAGAAATGATTTACAAAAAAGCTTTAAATCCTGGACAAAATTGACAAGTCACTAGGAAACCCAACTTCACAGAAATAGGCCTACCCCAAATTGTTGCCCCTGACTAACTTTCGCCTAAATGCCCGTTTCGCCTAAACGCCCATTTTGTCTGCTTCCTAAGCACCAGGCATTTAGGCGGTCACTACTGTACAAACTTATAGCATAACCTTCTGTTTTGTCTCAAATGTCCATTTTGTGCTCAAGAGAAAAAGATTCTATTATTGTGATAAAAAAATGCAATGTCTGTAAAATAATTCTTATAGACTTTATTCTTTGTTTTCCTGTCCATAAATTCTTTCTGTCAATTTTTACATTTTACAAAAGAACTAAATAGGTCTAATAGTTGAGTCAACAATTTACCAAAATCCTAATTCGATCATTTATATTAAAGAGAACTACAAAATCATTCATGACATTTACACACCATATTTTGACAATTATTATTTTTCCCTTCTATGCATTAGACAACACTAACAGCTTATGAATAACTTCAACAGTCTTCTTGCCTAACATTTATGATGTTTATGAATAAAAAGATTCTCTTGTTTTTTATGCCCAAGGTCCAGAACAGACCTTCATAATTGTGACCATCCACTCTCCTCAATGCCTCAGACTAGCGTCCTGTCTAGGAGATGATTGTTATCAACTGTTCTGCTTCACACTATAGAAACCAGGATAAACTCGACTTAACGGGCTGTAATCACCTTGAAGAAATTTACTTTACTCTCCTTCATCAGACCCTAAACATACAATATTGGTAAAAGGAAAGCCATACAGCTGCTATTGGTGTATTTTTCCATTCAGATTATCAGGGACAGTCATCCGTCATCTTCTTCAATATCAACTCCCTTGTACTCTATTTAAGCAGTTTTTTGAACACCAAATTTGTTTAAATTGGACGTTTTCTTACAAAGCCGGTCCCCGAAATATAAATTTCCGTATCTTGTATTTCCAAGCGCTCTTTTTACATGGCATGTTCCCCAAACTGAAAGATGGATGCAACTACTCACCGTTAAGGACAAGCCCTTCTTCACACCTTGAGCAGGGACTTGGGCGACAGGCTGCGGTGCCAGGGGAATCAACTGAGGCTGAGCTGATGGTATTTGTTGGGCCAGCATGGGGAAATGTGTTGGGGAACAAGCTGCGGTGCCGTCGTCTGCAAAGGCTTCAGAACTGGCTGAAGCACAACGTTCTGTGTGGGGATCTGTGCCGTGCGGTGCTGTCACAGAAACTGCAGGGGCAGTGATGGTGACAAGTGGTGCTGAGGTAGTTGACGGCATCGGGGAGACAAGGATGGGAGCCATGACGGGCAAAGACGTGGCTGTTGCTGGGCCGACGACCTGTGGTTGCAGCAACTGCTGCTTCAACTGCTCAGATAGATTTTGCTTTGCAGGTGGCAACGTTGACTCCACCTACACAAGACAACAAGAAAATCATGAAATAAAGGAAAAAACAAGAAGAGCAGGTGATTACACAAGTTATGTAAAAAAACATCTAACAATATAAGAGGGATCTTGTGACCCTGAAAATGTAAGCTTACGAGCTTCTTATCACAAACTTCAACTCTTTCTTTTTATCAATCTAGCAAAAAAATACGTAACAAAAGTTTTATCAACTGATTCAGATGCCAAATGAATACATGTGATACACAGTGAATGATATAATTAGGAAGCCAAGGTAATGAACTAACGAACAACTCTTCTGTATGCTAACGGAGAGAAAAATCATACATTGTCAAAGATGAATCTAGAACTTACTGGCCATGGCAGCAGCAGCAGCAGCAGCAGCAACAGCAGCAGCAGCAGCAGATGTGTCTGTCTTCGTCTGCCGTGGTGGAGTGGGTAAATAGCCGGAGACGGTTGAGGCAGCGCAGATGATGTTACACTTAACACAGTCATTGGTAGTTTCTGAACAGACCATAAATGAGTCAAAAAGCTTTTTAGGATTCATCGCAATAAAATGAAATCAATCTTGAAACAAAATTAATCCCCAGGACAGACAAATTTACATATACAGTAGTGACCGTCTAAATACCCGCCGCCATAATGCCCATTTCGTCTAAATGCCTACAATCTCGATGAAACCATTTCAAAAAAGATAATTGCCCCTTTAAGTGCCCGTTTCAAGACCAAGATTTTCGCCTAAATGACCGGTCTCAACGGCAACTGTTGGCATCATTTTCTCCAAATTATCTTAAAATATGTCTGTAATTGATCAAGATGTTGTTTTGTTTTTATCATACATCACTAATATGCTTATGCCCATCAACGATGTGCCATACATTGCAACCATCCTTCATCATCTATCCATTGTAATGTAATAAAAGATGACAAGTCAACTATTCTGAACTCCACCCACTGTACACCACAGCCTTTGTCCCATCGGATCACTGGTTTGTCACTGGGCAAGTAAATTGAAGTCTTTCGGACTCTGCCCACGGCTCTTTTTTTAATGCAGTAAGTTGCATGCAATCACCTGGCGACTTAAATAGGCTGCAATCGAGGGACTAGGTGTGCACCGCTTTATTACTCCCTGTCTCGCATTGGTTGTATCCATTGTGACTTGGTCTTCATGGTGAGGGACGGTCAACCCGCCTGCACGCTCACCGTCTCAGTGCTAAATGCTTCCCAGGTGTCCCTATTTCTCGTATTAAATTTTTTGTAAATGTCGAATTTCTGCACCATACTCGATGAACTCCCTTGGTAATCCCCCCCCACCCCAAATTGTTGCCCTGACCTACTTTCGCCTAAATGCTCATTTTTTCTACTTCCCAAGCACCAGGCATTCAGGCAGTCACTACTGTACAAAAGGAAAATGGACACAGTCTAATGTCATAGAATTTAACAAAACAATAAATATAGAGAACAAGCATATCGTAAATAATGTTCGATCATGATTTCTCTTTACTATAAAGCTGGGTCTCATACACTTCGACTGTGATTAACTCAGAAACCACTGTATCGGCTACGGGCAACATCAAGTACGATTATTAGATCAAATTAGTCCTCAATACTCAAGTTACAGGGGCTTTTTATTGTAATGACCGGAAATCAAGATATTAGATCTAGTAACAATAAAAAGTTTCGTGGAAATACTGATTTGAACCAAAAGTTAATTCACTAAGAACCTAAAGTAGGCTATTTGAAATCTACATGCGAAATATGGAGGTTGTGGGTGCAGTGGTTCCTGAATTATGAGCGGTCAAAGTAAGAGACATTCAGCTTTATAGATAGATGTTGTTAAAGTCAATGTCCATAAGACCCTGACTGAAAGCTTGACTTACATATAAATCAACTAATGTAATGTTGTGTATTAGTTATCCACCTTTAAAGGTCCGTCCCATGGAAGAGTAAGTGTGAAAACTCAGATAAAGACAAATCAAAGAAGATGCACTTCTTAGCTTAATCCCAAAACTTTCTATCTGGAGTATGTGAATAATACTAACACTAGTAATCGTAGGTGATCTTCAAAAAAAAGAAACTTATGTTTGTTTCTCAGAAAAGTTGTCAGTGGACTGATGTCAAGACACAGACAATGCTACACACCTGCATTGGTCACAGTTTTGTATGTAATACATGAAAATTTACCTTTGAATCTTTTTCTTTAATCAAGATTTTTTTCCATGAATTCAAGATCGACTGCAAGTCTTGTTTCTTGCACACAGAACACAGATTTTCACATTCAATCAAATCATTATCTACTCCTCTGTTTCAGTCATACTTACAGGCGCAGCTGGGGCGATGAGACCCGCTGCGTACTCAGGTGTATAATTTGTGCGGGTTGACATGGCAGACGAAGATGTGGGATCATTAGCATTAGCAGCATTCACAGCTTCTTTCTCTTTTTTCTGGGCCTCAGGGCTTCCATGTCTAGGAAAACACACAGCAACAGATCAATGGTGTAAATAGAAGGAAAGAATGACCAGCTGCTACCTGTTTATTACAAAGCTTGAAAAACTCATAATGTTGCAGTGAAGTAAAAATAAACTCATAACACATATATCAGGGTGTCCAGCAAAAAGTCAACTGAAAATTTCCTACCCCAACACAAAAAATCCTACCTAAGAAATGAAATACTCTTCCGACGCCAGAAATGGAGAACAGCAAAAATATTTCCAATTTCAATGCATTGTTATAAATTGTTAATTCAAATCATAAATGAATGACTTTCTAGTGCATCTCAATGAAATGAAAAGTGATCACACATTTCTTTAATGTTTTACTTTGGATTAATTATATTTCAGCATTTTTTCTGATAGCTGATAGATCTAGTAGTGATAGATCTACCCCTTTCGTTTCACAAAATACGCAAACAGTGCAAAAATGAACAAAATTTTTTTTTTTTTTTTATCTCCTTTCGAAAAATAAATAAAACACAAGAGTGACAATGTCATAGCCTAAACACACATACAAATACTTAATCAGCGTATCGAAGAAATGAGATTTGGAAGGCTTTTTCTATAACTTGATTGAACTCTGCCAATTATAAATCTTCCTCTGTTCTATTTTTAGCCACTCCCCCCCCCCCCCCCAGTATCTCTCTTTCTTTCTCAGGATAACTAGATCTAGAGGTTTTAATTGACTGCAATGTAAAACATCTACCACCCCCTTCCCCTAGTAACAATCTCCATTATATTGGCAACCCCCCACCTCCTTTTTCTTTCTTCTTCAATAAAACCAGAATCTAAATCTAAATCTCGTACAGTACATAATTGCCTTCTTCCCGGTAGACACAGTCGTTATTTCTCTCTTTCTCTTCCGATACCGTATGTCAGACTCAGTGCCTCTTGTTTTGCCATCATATGTTTGCACATAGACTTTCTTCACCCCCGTCCCCTTCCCCATCTCTGCTCAGCTATCAGGCCGTGCGTGCATGATATCCCTTCGATCATCCAACCTCCTCTATTCTTACTAAACACTTGCATTTGCCTTTCGGTCATCTGTAAACTCCCGACTCTCTGTGATTGGTCGCATTAAATACACACATTCTCTGTCTACCCTTCTTACACACACACGTGCCCGATCGGACTTAAAATATGCACATTGCCCTCTATCTCTCTCCTTTGACACAGACCATACAACAATGTGCGCGATCGCTTTTTAACACACATGACATTCTTAATCTCTCCAGAGTAAAAGTCAAATTGAAGAAAGGAAGCTGGGCCGTAGATACGCAGTTCATGGTATTGGTATAGGCGCTAAAACTAAAGAAAATATTGAAAGCTTTGTGTCAAAAAATCCAATACTAATTCCCCGGGCAAACTTTACAATTTTAAAAGAAGGTATCGGAATCGTTTTGGTTCAACATGAAAGAATTGCCAGACAGCAAAGCATGCATAACCGGAGGAATTGGATGAAAAAATTATGATTCATCGTCCACAAACTTATTCGCATTTTCCCTGATTTTCTCTCATGTTCGTCCTCAATATATCATTTCCTGGTATTTTCTTGACCGGGAAACATGTTTTTCGTTGTTACGGATTTCCATGATGCATGGGAACCCTGTTTTTACTACTTGAGCCCCATTTCCTACTTGTTTTCCTACCTAAGACATCAATTTCCGACCTGAGTATGAAAAATCCGACATATTTCCGACTTTCTGACCTTGCTGGACACCCTGTATATGATATAATGATCATGTGATTTTGAGATGTTTTTAAAGTTCTCATCCAAATAACATCATGTACATAATAATATGGCATCATGGCTTTGCACTGATTCATGGACCGAGTTGAGTTAAAGATACTGCTGGCTGGTATGGTTCAATAATGTCAAAGAAAGAAATGCATTGGTTTAAGAAAGGTTAAAGTAAGTCATACTCCCTTCATCTCACCCCTTGTGACAAGCAAGAAGGAGACTTTTCAAAAGTGCTACAGCTTCATTTCTCTCACACAAGAAATTTTGATTAAGTAGTTACTTAACAAATCACAACCATGCAAACTTTTTATAAGAATTAGAACTTTTTGTTATAGTACTTGTGACATTGATAAAGACTAAAAGAGGTGAAAAACAAAAAGAATATCAAGCAATTTTTAAAACAAAATAAAATTGATGATTTGGTTGTGAACAACATTAGGAATGTCAGAAACTCAAATGCAGAAATATCTGTATCTTATGAGAAAAAAGAGATACAGTATGCGAGAGAAACAAACACAGAAAGAGAAAAACAAAGAAAATTCCACGATAACAAACAAAACAATGAGACAAGTAAGAGCCTGTACCTGCAATCTTCTTCCTACGCAAGCTTCCTTTGCCCCTACAGGCATTTCATCCAATTCCAACAACTAAAGAAAACAATAAAAAACATTTAGTTAAAAAACATGAGATCTTGGAGAAAAAAAATTTGTTCTTTAGCAAAAACAAAAATAATATGAGTGTCAAACCAATACAAGCCACCGAATTCTTTAAAAATTCATTGAATTCGTAAAACACATGAATGCTTTAAATTGAATATATACACTTAGTTTTTTTTATAGCATGTCAACAGTTTTGATAAAGAAAGATCACACTACAAAACAAGAAATTTCAGAGAAACTACCAAAGAGTGAAAAAAATCCTACCTTAAGATCCAACATATCTAAGAATATTTTCCTCTCAACTGAGCATTGCCATAAAACATAAATATGCTTACTCTTGAAATCTATAACACGTCACTTAATAGTTTGTACGTATAAAATTAAAACAATTTCCCCAAAGGATTAACCCTTTGGTTGCTATATTCGCCGAAATATTAAATTTCAGTATGGGTTTCAAATGTGACGTTCGCTAAAAGGCAAATTCCTAATAAGGACCATTTAAAAGGCGAATTCTTTATTTTCAGTGCCTGTAGTAATTCAGGGTAGCTCCCCTTGCTTACGCCGCTTAGTCGACTATGGTAATTTCTTTGGGTGTTCTGAACTGCGATTTTTGACGATTTTTCTTGTTTTATTGGTTTGTTTACATTAGCGATGGAATCTGATGATGAGGCTGATACATATAGCCATGATATTGACTCTGGTGATGAATTTATGCCCAGGAGTGATGATTCTAGCTCGATTTCTGAAGCTGATAGGCCTGAACTAGATCTAGACGATCATGATGTTAGTCCTAGACCTACGGATCATGGTAACGAAGAGGGACAGAGAAGGGGAAAGGGGCGTGACAGAGAGAGGTCTGACCAAGAGTGGGTTTAGAGGATGCTAAACGATCTATATATCAATCGAATATTTAGCTTGTCCATATTCCTAACTAGCCTGAAAATGTCATTACCTTGTGATGCGTCGTTTGAGAGCTAGATTTTTTTCTTCAAAAAGCATCATTTTTCATAGGAATTCTCAAAAAGCCTTAGCATTTGAGATGTAAATAGGGACAAATAGGATAGCAACCAAAGGGTTAAAGTATTGATGTTATTTTTTATTATATAGGAATAAAATTGTGTTTGAATTAATAAAGTATTAATGTTATTATTATTATAATGTAATAAAATTGTATCTTGAATCATTATGAAGAATCTCAATGCAAGCATATGTCTCACCTTGATTTTAGAGCCACTTGACCTTGGGGTGAGGGACTTTGGGGTAATGGGTGTGCGGGGGAGTGAATTTAATCTCTGCAGTGGAGTTGAAGTAGAACGGAAATCATTTCCAAAAGGAGATCGAGTTGGAGTAGATCTAAGTGGAACTGAGGAGCAAACAAGATGAGTAAACAGTAAATTTTGAGGAGCAAAGATGATGAAAATGAACATTAAATATAACTTCCTTCAAAGAATTTAATTGACATATGATAATAATAATAATAATAATAATAATAATAATAATAATAATAATAATAATAATAATAATAATAATAAAGGCATTGCAGTCACAATGGACTAGTCACTAGTTATGTATCTCTATCTTGTGCCAGGTTCTTTAATGTTTTTAGGTCTTTTCTTGATTTGAGTTGTGCTGGTAACAATGTCATTTGTTCATCTTTGGATAGGACAGGTATAGGCGTTGTTTTGATGTATTTTTTGCAGTGGTTTTAGGTCTTGTTTTAGCATCATTGGCAGTGATGTTGGGGTATTCATCTATATTTTGTATCTTTATTATTGACATAATATGACTACAGAATAATCTTAAGACATTTTTAGAAGACTTAATAAATTAAAGTTGATGCCCACTTTTTTGTGTAAATAATCAATGTGCTCGAAAAAAAAGAGTTACTGTGATATATTAGAAAGGGAAAATAATACTGTACATCACTGTCTAATGTAAAACATCCCAGTGTATGTTCAATCTACCAAACACACTCTGTCTCTGTTGTCAGTTGGCTGCGAATACTGTAGTTAAAAAAACATTTGCTTCACATGCTGAATTTTCTCTTCTAACTTCTAGTAAATTTACATTAGATTTAGGCCTTAGGAATTGGCCGGAGTATACATGACACATGCAGAATAACTAACTAGGATCATAGTATGTCAGACCTTGCTAGTCAACACCCAAACATTGTGCTGTCTCATATCTGTAATCACAGCATGTCATTTCACCTGCCCAGCGTTACTTAAAAAAATATTGTATACATTACAGGGTAAAAGCTTTACTTTTGAATGACTCATTTTGTCCTTTTCTCACACCTCTCTGTGCCTTCTTATCACTCACTAAATACATGATATCTTTCTCTCTTTTCAGATGCAGATGTTACGGTTACAGATAATTGAGAAAGACACTCAGCCCTCTATGGGTATCAACGTCTTATTACACTCACGTGGATCCATCTTTTTGGCAAAGCTCCGAGATTTGATGGGCATTGAACTTACAGCATGATTTCTCTTGTTCTGTATGGTCTCTGTAGCTAAAAACAGACATGGTGTACATAAATAAGCATAATTATTTGATTTCCTCTTTTGCTGACAGATGATAGTGATTAAAATTCAACCATGCCATTTTTTTTTCAATAAAAAAAAAAATCATTCAAATCACATTTACAGAATGAGAAATGCAAGGCACATACCTTAAAATTTAAATATGACAACAAAGGACTAGGAAATAAAAGTCTAAAAGGAAACCATCAGCCTTGAAACAAATACAATCCAATTCATCAATTTGTTTCTTTTTGCTGATCTTCGAGAATGGAACGCAGAAACATAGTTACAAGACTCTAAACTAAAGATATTAAAAGAATGAAAATAAAATCAAAGGTGAAAAATACAGCATGAAAATGAGAATGAATGTAAAGGTAATGTTTGAAAGTTCTAAAAAAGTTTAAAAGGGTAAAAAGATAAGAAGATATGCATAAGTACATTTGAGTAAGATCTCTGCTCTCAGGGCTGCTGACTTGGGTCTTCTTTTGATTGTAAAATGCTTGGAGGGTTCTGGAATCTGTCCTGCAACAGCAGCTAGAGAGGATTTGTTCAGGTACTGGCATTCCATGGGCATCATGACTACAGAAGACCCCTTAGCTAAAAAAAATAATCAAAAGACTCACAGTCAGGAAGATAATAATGTCTACTACACAAACATATAATCATGAATACATGTTATATTACATTACATGTAGCTTCAAAATTTATTTGCATTATGCCATATATGTAAATTAAAAAATGTGCATGTCTCTATAACATACTCACTCGCAACTTGTTACATTTTTACGATAACACTCAGTGGCCTTAAAATCCCTGGTTTCCTTCTTTTCAAGAATAGCATTTAATATTTCTTTCATAAATGGAGACTTAAAACTGACTTCACTCATCTTGTCTTAGTTTATACGTATGGTATTTGGAAAAAAAAATAATTATATCAGTCATACACAAGTCTTAAAATGTAAGTAAATATCTTTTTTTACTTATTAAAACCTTATCTTGGATGGCTTGCTTGTTTATTCATTTCATAGCATTGAGGTCAGTTTTTAACTAATCAAATCCCTGACGACAAATGTTAACTTCAATTCGGTATTCACACTTGACTTTCTGCATTCGTCAAATAAATGTGTTCTCTTTCAAATGATTTAATAAAATAAAATTTTCGGATTCTCAAAAAAAACATCAACTTTCAAGCACAGGACAAGGAGTATAAAAGCTGCTGTTTTATGATAAGTTGCATCCACCAATTAAAAAAAAAAATATATAAAAAATAACCTTTTATCACAAATTCATATGCAAATGACAAAGTACACCGAAATCTTGTTACTTCCTAGTCACAAATATCAGCTCAAAAATAAGATGATACAGGTAATCGCCATTTGATAGGTTCTCATGACCAAGCCCAAACTAGAGAAGAGAAGAAGCAAAATAAACCCCCTTGCTACCTACCCATTGTTTTCATCTCCTGCACACACGTGGTAAGACTGGAGTCAACCATATTATCCGGGTCCCCCAGCAAAAGGGCTCCAGAAGAAGGATGGTTCCTCAGCATTTCCCCTACAGTAGAAACCCATGGATCTGGGTC
The DNA here is from genome assembly GCA_037039925.1 of Doris montereyensis. Classification (NCBI taxonomy): domain Eukaryota; kingdom Metazoa; phylum Mollusca; class Gastropoda; order Nudibranchia; family Dorididae; genus Doris; species Doris montereyensis. Next base: position 43,019 of record JAXRKP010000706.1, read on the forward strand.
GTTGCTGCCAAGGGAGATGATCTCCTCTAAATCTGGCTGCCACTTTGCGTGATCAAAAAAACAAAGTTATTGATAACCAATTTTTTACGCAAAACTTTAAACAAAATATTTAAATTGAAACATTACATACGCATATAAGTAAATCACATTACTATGTAATAGAATCATGGATTAACAAGTATGTTACGTCCCACGGGAAGGAAAAAGTAAAACCTATCAGTAGCCCCGCCAACTATTTGGCATAACCTAGCCAATGTTTTAAGTTACATTCATTTCTGGATCGACCGGGATATCACATCTTAAGGAGTGCAGTTTGACCTGACAATGTTGAAATCGGCACATGATGTACCATAATATACTATGGCGTCAATAAATATTGATCGCAAATGTCGATCATGGTATAAGTCAGTGGGATAAGTTTTACAATGGAGGAAGGAAAAGCTAGAATGACAAATAACACATTTTTAACCCAAGAAGAGAGCCGGCCCTTTTAGGGTGTGTTATGGTTTGCCCGGAAATCTGCTCAGGCCCTATATATATTTAGGGCCAGGCACAGAGGCTTCTTGAATGCAAATTTCCACTTTCCTATAAAATGGTTATGATGTAGTTTGACCGTTGAGTTCATAGTTAAGCAACAGCCAATGAGATTACGACTTATTTTAAGCTTGTAGCTTTCCCGGTAGCCTCCTATCATTCGTCAAGCGACACTTTTCCATTCAACACACAAGCCGAAATTGATTACACAGCTCGCTACTATTGTTTAGTCCTTAGTTTAAGTTTCTTTTGTTGCAATAACATTTCAATATGAATTCGTTATTCTTCAGGGTGTCCAGCACAAAGTCAACTGAAAATGTCTTACCTCAACACACACGGCATTCTTAATCTCTCCAGAGTAAAAAAGTTAAATTGAAGAAGGAGGCAAGGCCGTGAGATACGCAGTTCATGGTATTGTATAGGCGCTAAAACTATTGAGAGTATTGAAAGCTTTGTGTCGAAATCCGATACTAATTAAAATCGTTTAGTTTCAACATGAAAGAATCGCCAAACAGCAAAGCATGCATGACCGAGAATGGATGACAAAATGATCATCTATCATCCACGATCTTATTCGCATTTTCCTATTTCGCGGTGCCGATAATTGTTCGATTTCCCAGATTTTCCCTCATGTTCCGTCCTCAATGCATCATTTGCCCTGGTATTTTCTCGACCGGGAAACATTTTTTCGTTTTTCGACGATTTCCCTGATGCATGGAAACCCTGTTTTTACTACCTGAGCCCCATTTCCTACTTGTTTTCCTACCCAAGACATCAATTTCCGACCATTTCAGACCTGAGTATGAAAATTCCGACATATTTCATACTTTCCGACCTTGCTGGACACCCTGTTTTTCAACTTTCAGAAAATACAGGTTTTATCCCTCTTTTATCAATTGTAAGTGTGAAATCATTGTCAACTAAGTCTAAATCCTAGCTTCACCCCTTGTACACAACCGTTTTTTCATGCAAATGGCTGGGGCAGCCCCTCAGTGTAAGAAATTCACTTTCAGTAATACCTAGCGCTTCTTGGGTCAAGGACATCACCCAGCTATAGTGAAAAGGCAGAGCTTAGTGCCACAAGGTTGGTAGGAGGCACACAGCAAAAGGCTGGGCTTCGTGCTGTGGTGTATTATGACTAAACCTAAAACAGCAATTGGATCTTTACTACTACTAGGTTCTAAAATCTAGTTTTAACGTTTATATAAAATAATTTTAGTTTCAGACAAATTTCCAATGACTTCCATGATCAGGCTACCAGGGTTTTTTCGCTAGGGGGGGGGGTGTCAGGGGAGCTTAGGTTAAGGGAGTAGGATCGGGTAGGGATGGTTGATTGACTTTTTTCCTCTCGTTTTACTTGCATTATCCATAATAATTTTTATAATACTTGCTACTTTTAATAGACTGCACACGTGATAGGGATGCATGAATATCAAGGAAACAACACAAAAACTTTCCTTTTGTGGGATTTGTTTTAGCTTTTAACAAAATTTCAGCCATTGGTCTTCTCTTTTTCTTTGTAAGTTATTAAGTATATTGTACCACACATATAATCACACTTTTCCAACAATTTATTGTCATTTTTGACAATCAATCAGTATGCACAAATTTATGCAAATTAGGTAACATCTGGTAAAATTTCAAAAATTTTCATATGGCAGGTTTCACAAAAATTTAACTTGAACTCTTCAATTAATTAAAGTCCTAATTAATGAATCTTCCTAACATTTGTCCATGTTTAGGACATCGCAAATATAAAAACATAATATTGTTTGCTTTCAATTTGTGTTTTGTGAAAACATCAGCAATCGGACAAACGGTTTCTTTTAATAAGTCTTTTTTTCACCTTAAGGTAGGTGAGGTCAAACCTTTTATTGATAATTCCATAAAGAATTGTTCTGGCTTCTAAATATTAATCTTTTCAGTGATCCACGTGAGGTAGGTTTCAGATTTTCGTTATTATGTAACAACTGTGGTCTACAAATGAACACATAGTAAGAGCTGAAAAAAAAACAGTTGAAAAATACGTAGAAGCGCCGTTTTATGATCTGGAGTGTTCCTACGACCATATATTCTGTAAAAGACACGAAAATATCATAGGTAACTCCAAATGAGAGTAAAAATACCATGAGACTACTGTTGGGTTAGTCGGACAAAAATTTTTTTCGATCTGAGATCTAATAACAGCTATTGTCTCGTAGTTCATCTCATGTAAGCCTATTGAGAAATCATGAAAAATGGAATATTTTGTCATGTCTTTTATTTACGTTTGGACTGATCAGGTTATACGTTCATGTTAAAGCTTAGTGAACATGAGTCCGGCAATCAATAGGCCATGATTTTATGACTTTAGACAAGCAGCAAAGGACTGTGGAGCAAGTAAATTAGCAGTATTAACAAACCTGCTTTGCCTTACGTGAGTGAAACTTAACTAAGATTTATTATGTTCTAATAAATAAAGACAAGATAATTGGCAATACATGTCTCCAACAATAATTTTTTCAGTTCAAGTTCAGATTTGGCATAAAGCAATTATCTTTCTAGTGGGCGCTCCATGTGACGCGGGGGGGGTGATGAGTAGCGTAATGTTGCAGAAGGGGGGGGGGACGGAACTGCTCGCGTCCGTCGTGAAGCTTACCGAGGTTTCAGCAGAATGGCATGGCGTTTATTTAGTGACGTAACGCTTTGGGCATCTGGTTTGGAGAGTTTCCTGTTTTTTCCCTAGTTCTCAATAAGATGTGAAGTCTGTGTTTGTGTTTCATCCGACACCTCGGGCGTGGAGTCGACGGGCCGGTGCCTTACCGTTGATCAGATGACTCGCGCGATCCGGATCGTGTGGATGATGAAAATGAAAACCAATGCCTTTTGTCCCGTTTTTGTAAAATTCTGTGATTGTACGCCTTTATACTATCCTTATTACGTGTTACGGGTTTATCGTGTGTACCATTCTGCTCAAACTGGTACGGTAAACTTCACGACTTATATATAATTTTAACGAGTGAGGATGCGATAGTAAAGACCGATATTTGCCAATAGAGAGAGAGAGAGAGAGAGAGAGAGAGAGAGAGAGAGAGAGAGAGAGAGAGAGAGAGAGAGAGAGAGAGAGAGAGAGAGAGAGAGAGAGAGAGAGAGAGAGAGAGATGCACCAGCAACAAAACCTCGCCGAAAAGAAAGCGCTTTTGACGACAATTGTTCCTTTCTCCCCGTACTTCCAGCCCCCCCCCCCCCCCCCCACCACTTCTCCGCTACTCCCGTCATCACTCACCCCCCCTCTCTAACTATCTACAGTCACATAGAGCGCCCCACTAGACTAGCACAAACTTGTCTTTATCGATCGATAATTGCTTCGCAGAATACGGGACGGGATGGGAGCGGTGGCTGGCAAATCTTGAACTCTACTTGAACCTGTGCTATTAGTATTATTTTTCTCTCTCTCTCTCTCGTTGAAATGCGTTTTTAGTAATATTGTATTGTTATGCCAAGGAGACTGTGCATAGTGGAGACGTAAAGTCACTATCATTGTAATGGACTTCTAAACCTCCCGTATTGCCAATTATCTTGTCTTTATTTATTAGAACATAATAAATCATGAAAGCCTATTGATTGCCGGACTTCTTTACATAAGTTTCACTCACGATAAGCCAAAGCAGGTTTTGCTAATGCAACCGAATCTAACCTGAACGGTCTCAGAATCTAACCTGATCACAGTCTCCTTTCTGATGTCCGATCATCGTCTACATTTTTGCATGGCCGTAAGCACATGGCCGTAAGCACATGGCCGTAAGAGTAATCCAAAAACAAAATATTCAGCAAAGCCAACCAGACAATTTAAAAACAAAATTTCATGATTTCCCAATAGGCTTACACGCGATGAACTACGAGACAATAGCTCGACGCAATATTACCGTTATTAGGTCTCAGATCGAAAAAAATATTTTTGTCCGACCA
>JAXRKP010000706.1:52500-157500 GCA_037039925.1 Doris montereyensis
ATATTATGTATTCTATTATTGACATGATTATGACATGGATTATGATAATAATATTGATGACATCTGAGTGATTTTAATGAATTTCTACCTTTCGCTATGATGAGAATATGGGCAGAAGGTAGGCAATGCTACTACTACTACTAGGGCCCCAGATTGAAGGTTTGATGAGTGTTGATAAATCAATATCATTATGAAATACGTATACAGGAATCGAGGGTTATTTTATGAAATGATGAGGTATAATCGGGCCATAGTGTGTTCGTTGTTAATATGAAAAAGAAAAATTGTTAGTTCTGTTTTCAATATTTTATTGTTGTTATCTATAACAACAATATTATTGTTGCGAAAAATAAGGGAAGGTTAATCATGGGAAGTTTTAATTCTTCACCTTTCTGGCAAGTTTAATGGTGGTGATTATAAAAAGAAAATAACTTTCTAGCACTAATATTGATCATGACAACTGAGAGATGAACACAGTAATAAAAGGCAGGCTGGTTTGTTATATTGAAATTTATCCCATCCACTATATTATATACAGTGATCTTAGAATGAATTCAGTGTAAGTAGCAAGATGAAAGACATGTGAAAAAGTGAAATAAAAGAAGTAGAACCTATCAGTATCAAGGTAGGGGGTGGGGAGAGGGGTGGGAAGAGAGGAGTTAAGGGAATACTGAGAGGAGGAAGTGGCAATAATACAAAGAAAAATAAAAGACAAAACGTTGCATATTTTTCTTAACATTTAACAAAATAAACATATAAGCACTCGACAATATAATTAAAATATATTTGACTTTATTTTGAAGATGAAATGACGTGCATTGTCATGGTGCAAACAAATTCATGTGGATATCTTTTCACAATCATCATGTCTATTGGAACAAAATATAAATGTATGTTATATTAAAACAAGAGGCTGAAAAGCATTCAGAAAAATTGTGGCCTCCATGGCTATCTACTGACCTAAAAAATATGTTCAGAAAATTTACTTACACAGGAATTGGAATACTTGCAAGAGCATTAATTTCATACAACTTTTACTACATTCCGGAACCTTTAAGTTCTCTTTAAAGTGAGATATCATTGAAAGAAGATGAAAATAAAAATCAGTTCATAAACAACATGTTGAAAGCAATTATAATTTGTTGTATCATGGATGCAAAAATGACAATGTGATATGAAAAGAATAGGACTAAGACCATCTGTGAAATGTTAAGTCCTGACGAAAAAAGGGGCATACAAAATGTTACGAGTGCTTTAGTTAACATACACAAAGACAAAACGATCTCCAAAGATATACCAACAACCATCATTTTAATCAGAAAAAAATCCCCACCAAAACAAAGCAAAGAAAAATTATTTATCAAGGTAGAAACTATTAAGACTGCTTTTCCGCTCTGATAGTGTATCAGATTATAAGAATACTGATTTTTAAAAGATCTCTTGATGGCTAGATTTACCTCTCAAAAGAGCACATAAAACAGAATGCAGTGCTCAGTTCATCATTTTTTAGGAATTCAACTTTTATTTTAGTTCAAATCCTTGTTTTAAAATTTGGAAGTTAAGCTGCTGCGGTGACAAGAAGATAAAAATGTATAATGAAAAGTTAAAAACTAAAGAAACAAAAGAACACACAGAAACCTTATTATTGATCATAAACAAATTTTGTGTGGGATTAAGAACTGAGCTTAGCTGTCAAGTTCATCCTTACCATCTTAGTTACTGCATCATAAAGACAAATTGGGTGGTTGAATATTGCACTATTGAACCTGTTGCAAATCCTGTTGGTCCATAGGGAAAGTGAAAACAAAATTTAAAACCTGAAATGTTGTGGGCGCAATGAAAATGACATAGAAAACAATAATCGATTACCACTAAAATCCGATGACTGATTTTTACTGCACGTAATTAAAACCACAATCAAAATGTTTTGAACTCTACTAAGGATAAACTCAACAACAAAAAATTAGGTGTCTCCCCCTCTCACCTCCAAGAAAGACAGAGTCAGAAATTTTCAGAAAACTTTCACCCATGTGTTGGTCTTGAAGTCTTAATCATAACCATGTACATTGTATGTTATAAACAAATAAATTTTAAAATCTAGCAAGTTACATACAAAAAAATTCATGCTTACTAAGTCCAACAAAACTATTATATCTTAATGACATAATCAAGATAAACAGATGTGAAACTAGTACAATGAATAAAATGAAATCAAGCAAAATTTAAATATTGTTATACACTTCAAACCTGTTAAACTGTCAACTTTGGGACCAACGCAACATTGGCGGTATAATGAGGATGGAGTATACCTCCATAGCATATCTAGTGCTAACAACAGACCTAAAGCTTAGACATTGAAGCAAGGGGTTAACTACAAAGATTAGGTCCTAGAGTTGACAAAATGCACATTGTGTTGACAGGTGGCGTTACAAGAAAATCATCATATATTAGCCTGCACTATTTTGTACACATCTGTCCTATGCTACCCAACCAAAATGCGATTCTGTTGTAGCTTAACAAACTGTCTTCATAGGCTACTAAACAGTAGGCGAGTACACTGAAATGGTGCCTTCAGTTTTTGAGTTGTTCAGGCAGTGCCGCTAATTAAATAACAGACACCACGTTGGAATGCTATTAGGCCTACATGCATTATAATATTGCACCTTACTAGGCTTCATGTAAAACAGTATGTAACACATTATAGTTTCATCAACTTGCACTGCTTAAGTGTCACTGCTGTGCAACATAATGCTATCAAAACGCGATACAATACCTGTACTGTACTGTAAGTATAAAGCTACTAGTGTCATAATAATAAATAGGGCCACTTACATTGTAGATCTATTTTTTTGGTTGGCAGAATAATAGTAGTTATTTTACTCTAACGTTATTAAGAGCGTTCCAGCCTCACTGTTGACGGAAAGTGGATGGCAGTATAAAAGGCATCCCTATCGCTATTGTATGGCAACCAGTCTATTCCTTAGTAAAAGTTGCCGGTAAGTGGGAATGGCAGTATAATGGGAGGGGGTGTAACAGGGTTTGAGCGTAGGATGAAAATACATGTATCTTTACTCTCAACATGGTATCCACAATATAGCTTAATATAAAACACATTTTAAGAATTTGAATGGGATTATATTCCACAAGTAAATTCTTGATTTTTGTTCATGCTTTAAGTTGAGTGTTTGTTTACAACAAAGCATCATCAAGCATATTTGTTTTTTGTATTTGAACATCAGGTAGTGTTACAAAAATTAAAGATATAATCCTCAAACAGATGGCATAATATGAAACAAAAAGTTTGTAAACAGAATATCAAACCTATAGCCTTAATTTAATTTATTGACTACAGGAAGAAAGCCAGCTTATGAAACCTGTCACTTATATCAGATCCCCAGTCTGCAAATTCATACTCAAACATTTAACAAAAATCTTCCTTAAAAAACCACCCCCAGAGAAATTAAAAGCAAATCGTTCATTTCTACAAGGTTGAGAAAATAAAGTCACGATCGTTTGTCCAAACTGAATTTATAAATAACGTTACAGGACTATACATTTACAGATTTTTAAATTTGAAATTGATAACAACACACCCATCAACAATGTATGTGATAACAAAGACAAAACAATGCTGAAGGAAATGGTTAATCGTATATCAAATAAATGAAACAAGCAAAAGTTAACGCTTGAAACAAACAAGTACCATGATGGTACTACATATGTCGCCAAAAATCAAATGAAAAAACAACATTGGAATATCAGTAACACTATAATTTTCCTTCCTGCCATTTAGTATCCCAACATCATTTCTATATCAGCCTGTTTGTGCTGTGGCAAATTACATTGTCTTAAACTACTGTCGATTTGTAATGGAAAAATACAAAATAACAGAGAAAAAAGGAAGACACATTAGCAGCAGCATGTGCAAATGAGAACAAAACGTAACAAAAGATATTGTAACCTTCATTCAACATTAATGTTATGGTAATCTAATCAATGGAATTAATGACAAAATCCTTTAAAGATAAATTCAAAAGTACATCATTAACATCTATTGACAAAAATTTGATATCACTTTTACTTTTAACAATATATCAACTTTCACATACATGTGCCATTTGTCCAAGTGTTTCCTGTTAGTGTTATCACAACAGATTTTTATTTGTGCAAGCAAAAGTCATTGAATTCTTTCAGATTAATGTCAGAACTGTTAATGTTACTAAAACAAGAACAAGGAATTTTCTCTCATATTGTCACATTGAAGGCATCTTCTAACTACTGCAAGCCTAACCCCTGCACCAACCTCTCTTCACCAAGAAATCCCACAAACAATCCCCATCCTTGCTCCATGTTTCTTTTCTTCAACCAAGGAAACTATAAATTAACAAATGAGCATAATGACAATGAAATCAACATTAAGAAAAAGGAAACAAAAACAGTTAATACAAAATTGCCTAATTAAAATAATAACAAGATAAGCATCATCATAACTCTTCTTTTTCATTTGTATCAGGGGAACCTGATGGTTCTTGTGCCGTTTCAGTGTCTACTTCACTCTCTGAGAATCATCTTCCTCCTCATTTTCCTCCTCTGCCTCTTCCATCTCCTTCTCAGGTTCCTCATCTTTTGCCTCGGGTAACTCTGTTATCGGCTGGCTTAATTGGTTACCAGAGCAAACTCCTTTGAAAGAATAAAAACATTTTTTTCACATCAACAGAAGTCACCATTGAGCAAACAATCACAGAAGTCAAACAGATGAGAGCCAGCTATGAAATTTTAAACGATCAATTTGTTCGGGGAAAAAAGAAAAAGGGCGTGGAAAAAACAAAAGAGACAAAAGATGGAAGTGAAACGTTTAATCTCAAAAAATACAAATTCAAAATAGCTTGTTGACAGCTCCTACAAATTGTTAAAGTCAAACTTAATTCATGCAAGACAAAAAACCCCCGCATATAATGCTCCAAAAGAAAATTAATTCCCAAACATAATATAAACATGCCATGGAGCAAAATCTGGAGAAAGAAGATGTACCTGTTTCTTGTCCACAAATGACTTTTTCATAATCTTCCAAGTTCTCACGCTGCAAAAGAGACATCCACGACCTCCTCATGATTTTCCAAGAAGTTGTCACACTGCAAGAGTGAAATAAAGAGAACCAAATTAACAAAATAAATATATCAATTGTTCATAAAACACTTTAATTTCAACATTATCATAATGATAATAATAATTACACAATTCATTTCTAAAGCAACCACTACCATCTTACGACAGCTCTAGGCGCATAAATAAGTACAATGTAATACAATCATAATATGATATTTTCATACATAAATCTTTTTATACTCTTGTTGGCCTAAGAGGGCTTCTGAAAAACTTCAATCTGGCTAAGAGATCAGTTTGTCTTTGGTTGGAGAGCTAATTGATCTGGCTCAGATTGGCAGAGTTGTGTCTCTCTCTATCTGGAACATGTTCATTGTGCTGTAGACCTAAAATCTCTGCTGGGTCCTGTCAAGCCAACATCAGGCCTTTTTGATGTTAACATGAAATACCTGCCAGTTGAACGAGGCGATTGACACCAACTGTTCGCACTGGCATGCGATACTTTCACAACAGCTGCTGCCATTGGGATATCTTAACCCGATTAAAGGCACCGCCATAACTAATGCAAACTAAAAGCATGTTTTCACTGATAAAGGACTGATGATGGCCTGGATTAAAAACTGAATTAGGCCTAATTGTTTAATGCAATGGCTACCTAGTTTTGTGAGGAGTCAGAAAAGATAAAATGAAAGGAAATATACATGGCTTCATTCTTCCTTCATTTTCTTACACGTCAACCTCTTCGATTTTGAGCTCTAGACCTAAGGGTCTGACCGATTATTGTTACAAAATGATTATTTTGTTTATACTCAATGTTTTCACTGTGAAAACTGTCTGGCTAAGAAGCCACTTGTTGTTGTCTCCCGAGACTATCAAAGTAGTGTTAGTAAGTTCAGAGTAGTCTCTTAGGTGGGAGACCACTGTAATCTGTTCAACCTCATCATCTAAATTCACCCTTTCCAGCAAGCATAGCACAAATTCCAGATAACAATTGTAAAACAAGATCCAAACCTGATAACGGAGCTTTCTTCCCATATCATTGTTTAAATTAAAATCTTTTGTATTCAGCCGAGTTCCATCAATTCCACGGAAACGAACAATTTCCTTTGTTCCATCAGTGTTAGTAAGTTCAGAGTAGTCCTGTAGCTTATTACAAATGGATTCAAATATATCCTCTAAGTGTGATTCAGATCTTGCATATTTTTTCTGAAACATAAGATAAGTAAATATAGAGAAGAGAATTTTGTTCTCCACATTCACACAAGAAACATTGCATTCACAGATGAACTTAAAACAATATGTCATGAAGTTTGCTGAGATCAATTACTACCGTTCTTTTGTTTATGTTGCTATGTCACCATAACTAAACCATATTTCTCTGTTGAGAGACAAAGAAAGGATTTACTCTATTCCTGTCTTCTTTCTTATATCAGCGTGATGCCTTGAACTTGTTTGTCGGAAGGGTCGCCATCAGCATAATAAAAGGTAGATTTATTTGCCATTCTTATTTTTATCACTGATAAGGTGGTAGGATAGGATGTATATGTGGAAAATATGAGCCTATAACTATAATCCTCACTAGTAAAACGGCGTCTAATATCTCATGTACTTTGAAGTTGAAGATCAGCTGTTTCAAACTCTGGCTGGGGTGGGGGAATGTTGGATGAATAATAGCAAAAGTTGGTTTTGCAGATGGTGTCTTGGTGATTATGCTTTCCCATTAAGTCTGGCCTAAGCCACCAAAGAACAGAGTTCAAAGAGATAAATTGTATTCATCATCAAAGCGTATGGCTTGGCTGCCACCAGTCCTATGTTCTGACAAGATTTCCAAGTGAAAGTGTCATTCCTCATCTAGTTTTAGTTTTGTCCACCTCCTCATGTTCTCTGGGAAAATTCACCCCAAAGTACAAACAAGTTTAATTGTGTGTTATGCTTGTTTCGGCTCATGGCTACAATCCTCTGGAAATCATAATACTATGATTTCTCTTTGATCATGTAATTATTTCTCTTATATTATCCAATATCGACATTCTCTTATATCAACATTACTTTGATAGTCTCATCGATCAATCAGTTTTCTTGAAAGGTCATATAAGATGTTACTGAATTCATTTTTGCCTAGAGGCAAACTTTAAATTAAATTTCACAAAAGGAACTTTTAAATATTCAAATGAGACTCAATTCCCTAGTTGGTTATTGAAACATTAAAATTTAATGTCTTTCTTCTTCAGAAAAAATTGAACTCAATTTCAAGTTAATGTGGTCATCATATTATATTAATATATATATATATATATATATATGTAATAAATAATTTTATCGAGATTCTCTACTTGATGTTACTATAAAAAACTTATAAATGTATTTTCTTTACAATCACATCTTGAATGATACTTATATGAATAAAACTCTCTTAGTGCTCATAATACAATCAAAATTGCTCATGTAATACCAACTTCTTTTATATTCTGGTTGCCATTGGAATCAACTCGAAACTCCCAACCTGTACAAATCTTTTTGGATCAGCTTGACCAACTTTCCAATTCGCCTCTCTCACCACAGCTCTGCAAACTGAAGTATACATAAAACAAATAAAAGACAATTCTCAAAAATGTGTCCAAACTTACTATATATATATATATATAGTAAAATCACACAAAAAGTTTTAAAGATATGCACTCAAACATTGTTATGTCTCCTCCCGCTTTACCACCATTCTCATACAGATCAAATACTATACAAAAACAATGAATTAACTCATTCCACCGCCATCCTACATCAATTTGACATTAACATTCCTTAACTATGGAAAAGTACAATTCATTGTACCACTACCGTGTATCATCACCCCGTTCTCTGAAGTGATGAAAGAAGGTAAAATCTAGTTTGGCTTGGTCAAAGATCACAGAGTCAAATTCAAACACACACAAAAGCATCACTGCCCCGTGTGTCATGTTTCATCTCCAAGTGCAATTCACGGCTCTTTTCTTCTTCTTCCTAATCATGAACTAGTGGAACCAAGACGGATGTGTAGTGTGTTGTCAGGCCAACCTACTACAACCACTACTACATTGTACTGCAGTAGCATTTTTCAATGCCATGCAGTGGGCCTACATTGTATTGTCAGATTTAAATTTCCCTGTTCTCATAAATCTACATGTATTTTACATCGACTGTCTCCCTTGTTGTAACAGTGGCTAAGGCTGTTCTTGTTATAACGCCATCCTCTTCCTAATGCCAAGTTACCACTGGCACAATAGTTGGCAATATAACAAGGTTTGAGTGTAATTAAATTTCATTTAGTCTTTATTCTTGAACATTTAGTTTTGCCCCCCCCCCCCCCATGAAACTAGTTAATGAAATAAAACAACTTAAAAAACAAATACCATCACACTGATAAGCATCTTTTCCAGCTGTAACACAGCTCAAAGCCTGAGAGTTAACATCGATTTAAGAAGCAAAGTTTTAAACGAAACCTTCATGTTGAATTTTAAGGGTCCACTCCTGAAATAAAGATAGATGAAAAATAACATTTATCAGGAAAACTTTCAATCTGAAGGTTAGTTATTTATCAAACATGAACATAAATTGTAGATCATTCAAACTCACAAGCTATAACATTAATTCTGGAATAAATTTGCCATAATATTTCACCTTCAGGCACCTCATTTAATTCTCCTCAATACTTCACTTTTACTTGGAGACATACTACAGTCTTTAGTTATGAGTCTGCCTAAAATACTATAATACAGTAGTAATTGTCATGCCTTCGAGGACCTTCAGTCAGTTCTTCCTAATCTTTCATACACAACCTCCTCCCTCTTGATTCAAGTCTGAGCTCTAAGAAGGACTCCCATGGGCACACACACACACACCATCATTGACCCCCCCCCCCAACCAAGGCAAAGATATGTCCCTACAGCAGCTCATCCCAATGACAATCACACTATGTGCCCAACTATGAGAGTCCTTTCAAGCTCTACTACTGAAGATTTGAGCGAATAAACATGTGACATGTATGTAATGATCACCTAGGCTACACCCCAAAGTATTAACCTAAGAGACCATTTGGCTAAGAGGCTGCCTGTTGTTGTCTTTCTTGGACCAGCCTCTTAGACGGAGACCACTGTGCTGTAGTGGTACAATGTACTGTAGTATTTATATTATGTGTCAAGATTTCACGCTGCAATGATTAGATGTAATGACTAAAACAGAAAATGACATGAGGAAATATACTTAAACTAAACTTAATTCTTTCTAGATCTAAAATATCTAGATTCTAGATCTAGACTAGATTCTAGACGATTCTCAAACTCTCATATCATTTTACCAATTATATCTCGTAAATTATTACAATGTTTCCTTTACTTATTATGAATTCAAGCTCGAGTGCAGCAAAATTACCGGACGCGATGATAATTTAGTTGAAAGAGGTGAACTCACGCTAGTGAAATGTGCCGGTTAGGAAGAATTTATTCGTATCATTCTTAGCTTGTTGTAAACAAATGTTCCAAATTTTTAATTTTAGTATTACAAGACGTGTATGGTTTCCGACCAACCACGACGAAGGTTTAAAAATAAGATTTATAAGTAAAAAGAAAGGACCTAAGAAAATCGTGAAATTCGAAAAATCCATTGTGTACTTTCGTTTTCACACAGGGTTGTGCTGCCCGAGTGCTGGGCTCCAAGATTTAAGAAAGTAATTCTTCATTTTCATATTCGCGTGTTTAGGACAAATGATAACTCAAATCAAATCACCTCATATCCTGATTTTGTAATTTTACCTAGAATTTCTAGATTAGATAAACTAAATTCTTTATATACTGCCGACTTGAGTTACAGTATCAGTAGCCCACAAGCCACAAGATCTAATTTTTATACTAGATCTAGAATCTAGTCAGTGTTAACTGCTACTTTTTCTAGCTATCACTGGTGGTAAAAGGGATTCGGAGCTGACTGCTATGCGAGCATCTGAAGGAGAGTGACAATGGATAAAACTATACGTTTGAAGAGTAAGCTTTAAGACTGATTAGCTTATTCTTATTACTTGGCCTATTAATTATTTATTTAAGTTATGAGATCAGAGCCAATCATGATTTCTGATGAGTTTGGAAACCCCTGGCATAGTCACTTAGTCAATCACAGTCCTCATAGTACAATAGATCTACTTTATATCTACTGTCTAAAGGAGTAGATATCTACTATTTATGACTAGATCTATCTTTTAAGCACCATCTAAATCAGCACGTATGTAGATCTAGTTCTACTTCTTCTTCGATGTCTCTCAGTGAGTCAGATCAGAATGTGGATTGTCTTCATGAAGTGCATGATTTTGCTAATTTTTGGTCCTATTCACCTCTATACAATGTAGTAACATAATATGGCTTACACAACTGGAAAGCTCTATAATTCGAGCCCTATCCAAACATGCTTGTTGTGTTAGGAAATGATTTTGCTTCTCTCTCCGTCTCTCTCTCTCTCTCTCTCTCTCTCTCTCTCTCTCTCTCTCTCTCTCTCTCTCTCTCTCTCTCTCTCTCTCTCTCTCTCTCTCTCTCTCTCTCTCTCTCTCTCTTCTCTCTCTATCTCTATCTCTCTCTCTCTCTCTCTCTCTCTATCTCTATCTCTCTCTCTTTCTCTCTCTCTCTCTCTCTCTCTCTCTCTCTCTCTCTCTCTCTCTCTCTCTCTCTCTCTCTCTCTTCATCCCTTGAACAATTTATTGTAGCCACAGGACCAGTTGATTAAAACAAACATGACATTCATCACAGTTGAGCTCGATTGACGGTTAAATCTCATCGTGTGTCACTCCTTGTGACAGGTTAAGCGGGCAATGAAAGGCCATGACAGTGCATGAGTCTGCTTTCTAAGCACTGTCCCATGTCAACACCGTACTGTATTGTCGTCGAGCAAGGCCTGATTTCACACCTTCATGATGGAATTTTGGTGTGTCTGCTTTATGATCATCTTGAACTGACACACTCGAAAAAATGTCCCAATTAGCCGGGGACCTTTCCCATTTAGAGAGGTAAAATTTAGAGAAACAATTCTGTTGCCTGAAATTCACCCCGATTGGCAGGGTTTCCTGATTCCCCAGGTTCCCGATTAGAGAGTTTTCCACTGCATTAAGTATTAGTGTGTGTGTTGTCAAGACAGGAAGGCTATTTTATAAAACCAAGCACAGTTTTAATTTCATGTATGCATCAATAAAGAATATATTCTTTTTAAAACACACCTGTCCTGCGCAATGCATCTTTTAGGAAACCATTCCAGGGTTATTCTAATTAGCTCTCAGAAAGGTCATCGTTATAAATATGATGAAAGATCTAAAACCAAAATTATGATGAGGGTTAATTGTAAGACAGTTCTTCTTTCAATCTTTGAACATTACTGTCAGTGCACATGGTTTTGAATTCAACAATTTACATTTAATCCCATTTTTATTGTAACTAATTCGTGCTTTGAAGATCTTTATATTTGTACCTCTACACTTAATCTTATATGAAAAGGAACATTTTATAGTATTTGCATGCCTAAGGTCTGTATCGACTCTTTAATACAAATAATGTTGCTAGAAGCCACAACATGTGTGTGACTTATTCAGTGGACGTCCCAGACATTACGATATATATAGCAAACAACTCGAGTGGTCAGCAAAAGACACAGCTATATGCCATCATTAATGAAAACGCCCTGACTCATGGACTGGCACCTCTTGACCAGTCGTCTGCTATCCATAGTATGAAAGTAGCATAGTGGAGACATTGTTTAAAAAATAAGTAGTCATGACAAAGCAAAAATTAATTATAATGTCTTGTTAACAATTTTTTTACATCTTTTACTTTGTTTTGTTTTTCCATCTCAAAGGCTGTCACACTTAGAGCTATAAAGTTCAAAAAGATATTTTGTTAGTCAATGTGAATGACATTTTGGCTAAAAATGTGTTATATGTGAAAACAAGCATATTACTATAAACAGTATTCTCCAAGCCAGGTCAAAATAGACCTATCTTTTTTAAAGCATTATTCATCAATCACTTCATAGTTAAGAATCTAAAAATTACTTTTTAAGAAGCACAACTTGATAGTATGTTTAAGGAGTGTTAAATTCTTTTCTTTCCTTCCTTTCTCGCGTTTTTTTCCATCTTGGTCTTATTTTATACATATTTAGGATACATCACCTGACAGATATTTTCTGAATGTCTAGTCGTTATGATACTTTTGTCCTCTCACATTGTCAATAATGCTCTACATCGACTATTTTGCAGGACTCGCTTCAAGAGCTGTCACACTCTTTCAAAATTATGGAAATCCAAGGTTTTCCCTTCATGCTCTGGATTCCAAGCCACTGTTTACATGGTCAGCGATTAAGACATTTCAAAAATATTTCAAGTCCTACCAGACCATATCAACTCGCTATGTGCCAGCTAACATCCCTGTACCAACATATGTCAGAGATGGAAAAGATGACCCACCAAAGTCACCTGAAATCAAATCCAAAGAGGAAATTCAAAATATGCAACCAGCATGCAAGCTTGCTTCGTCTATTCTTGACTATGTGGAAGAAAATCTGGCTGTAAGTTTATGTTATAATATAAGTGTATAGAAAATGAAGCCTTTTTACGGTTCTGCACCCTACTTTTTACAATTTGGGTGACAGATCCACTCTCTGTCTGCATTTAAATCTCAAATCTGTCGCACAATGTTCTAATCAGTTATGCCAGAAAATGTTTGCACTGGAAGATTCTTGGCATCTTCTGATTAATTTCATCAAATATCTTGGAAATCTTATTCTTTTTAAACATATCTGTAACTTTTTGTATGATGGCTACAACATTACAATTCTCTCGCACTGTTGACGGTGATACTGGCTGTCAATTCTGTACTGCCATCATGTGTAGTTAATGTATCAAGTGTATGTATTTACTGTTTGAATGGAAGTATCGACAAAGCAACGATGCAGTGAACTTGGACAAAGATATTATTATATTTGTTGTATCACAATAGTAGACACTTCCTCTTTTTCTTTTCTTTTTTTGCATGAAAAGACAAATTATATTTTGCTCATGATAATTTAGTGATCCTATTGATTTTTTTGTTATAATGTCTTTTTCATAAAAAATACAGAAATTGAGATCATAGGATGAAGAAGCATTGTAATGGTCATACTACCTCAGATTTGTATGAGATTGCAGGGGAGAGGAGAGGATGGTAGCTTTATTTCTAATTGTTTTGTTTTTATGTGGGGTAGATCCATTAGCTTATGAAATATTATATCTCTAACCTGTGTTTTAGCTTTACCAAATGGCAACAAACATACTGTCATTAGTGTCATGATTGAAATGTTGTTTAAAAATCTTTTAATAAAATTTGTGGAGACATTATATTTACGCTTGCAGGTTGGTATGACAACAGATGAAATTGATGAAATGGTCCATGACCAGTGTATCAAGGCAAAGGCATATCCTTCTCCTCTTTTATACAAAGGGTTTCCAAAGTCAGTGTGCACATCTGTCAATGAAGTCGCCTGTCATGGGATTCCATCCTCCTTGGCTTTACAACATGGAGACATAATCAATGTTGATGTCACAGTAAGTAACTGGACAGCAAAAGATACGATCAGGTCTATTTTGTAAATGTTTAGATATGGAAAGAAAAGTAAAAAAACGCAAGTAGGTATAATCCAGTATATGTTGTTTAAAGCCTAGGCATAAGTATAACAATACAGCTGGTCCTTTGTTTTAGCTCATGTCATATCTTAGATCTTCTTTAGTTTACGGGGGACTTGGTAGTCCAGAGTCAAGGTGTCAGCCTCTCAACCAAAAGGTAGTGGGTTCAAGCCCTGCCAACAGTTGACTAATTTTCTCTTTTTTTTTCAAGAAAAATCTACCCCTGGTTCAGGTAGGTGAATCAACACCTAGTCCCATCTGAGACGGACAATAAAAAGGAGGCCCTGTGTGTAGATCACAACACTTTGGGCACATTAAAGATCCTTTGGCTAGTTACAGGGCAGTCCAGGCAAATTTGGAAATCCTACCAAAACCCTGAGATCATATTAGTTATGGATGTGGCTAAATCAAAGCAAAAAAACCCCAACAACTTTAGTTTACACAATTATGCTAAAGAAATTTTTACTTTTCTTACGATACAGGTATATGCAAGTACATAGCTATAGTTTGATGTATTGTTTTTGTTTTTTAGGGCGTGCTATAATAGCAATAGTAGTAGTAGTAGTAACAGTAGAATCATTATTATTATTAACAAGCATATAACACCCCGGGGGGTGGTACCAAATACGAAAATTAGATAGGGTTAGTATGCAATTCTGAGATTACACAGGTATACGTGAAGGTACTATTCCAACTTTTTAATTACCCGTTAAAACCTGTTCAAAATGGAGGGCTAGCTGAATGAAAATGATACTCACAAAGATGGGGAAACAATGAAGTTTACATTGATTCAATATCACTTTTGGCAGAAAATTTTCTCAAACAAAAAGGATATGGGGATGATTTATAGCCTACATGCAAAATAGGGTTACTCTTAAAGGCTTATCAACAGAGCCTTTGGCGAACAAAGATCGACCAACTCAGAATTATATATATAAAGATATAATTGTTTTCATTGACATTAATATTAATGTTATTTTCCCACTGTTATTGTTACTTTCATCACCATTGTCATTTTAATTGTTTTCAGTATGTAGTAAATGGGTATTACCTACTTCTTTCCTTTCACTCTTTCATATATCTTTCATCTTGCTGTTTACTCTTAGTTTTTTTCTGAGATGACCAAGTGAAACAAACAAAAATTGTTTTCATTATTTTTTTAATCATTTATATTATTAGCAGTTGTAAGTCATGACTGATCATCAAGAAGAGGAAGTTGAAATGATATGACCATATTATCATTACAATACCAGTAAGTGAAGCAAAGGCCATTTTGCAGGGCAGTGTGCAGGGAAGAGAACAGAAGGAGAAGAAAAGAAAAAAGCAGAGAAAGAAAACAACAAAGAATGAGCAAATATTGATTTTAGTAACATACTGTAGGTTGCACAAAATAGGGATAGTTAGAGGGAAGCCATCTGGAAATGATTGGTGGTACCCCAAAGACTCCCTTAACCATTTTAACCCTGACCTCATGAACCTAAGGTTGTAGTGAAGCTGTTATGAGAGGAACAATTCTCATTGGACAATAAAAATAAATCTAGAGCCCTCCCATGTTGAAATGTATGGTGTCGTGACCATTAAATCGGTTGCTCTGTATTATCGTGTAAGGCAGTCACTCGGGTTCAAAGGGTTACAGGTTAGGGGTCATGAAGAATGAATAATCAAAATATGTGCGCTGACAGTATTACTCGAGAATTGAGTTGGTCAATGTTATGAAGAAGAAGAACAAGAAGCATGCTGTTGCTTGTAGTGGAAATATTGTGTCAAATCAGGATGGTGTGATGCTGGTGGTCTAGTGGTGAACAGTCAAATTTGAGGCCATAGATCGACTCTCCTCAGTACTGTTGAGGAAACACTAAAACATTTTTCTCACTCATCCCAAATGTGAATGTGTATCAACTACAGCTAGGACATAAAGACTGTGACTGTCTAGTGATTTATTCAGGGAATACGGTTGTATCATCTGATGTTATACTTATTAATGCTACAGAAACTGAAATAAGTTCTATGGGCCTTCAGAACTTGAAGCAATTCTATTTTAGTATTTGCTATGTTAAACTGGGAAGCAAAAGGGCAAGTAATTTGCTTGAGCAGAGGCTACTTAATGATGCTTGATTTAATCTCAATCTTTGAAACATGATTGATTCAAACAAGAATGGCCTCACTGACAAATTGACCGTCAAATAGAGTCGGCAGTTATTAATTGTAGCAGGACTCAAAAGTATGTTTCAGACAATGGCTACATTTGTACTATGTTTATCTTCATATGTTTAGATTGTTATTTTTCTATTTGAATAAACTACCTGTTTGGTAGAATATATGTTTGTGATATATGTTAGTGAGCAGTATGATGGATCAATGTATCTTTCTTTTTTTTTTTAAAGGTATTTTACCAAGGATTTCATGGAGATACATCTCGAACATTTCTGATTGGCAAAGTTGACAAAAGAAATCAACAGCTTGTGAATGTGGCAAGAGAGTGTAGAGACGCTGGTATCGCTGCTTGCCATCATGGAGCTCCATTTGCAGATATCGGAGAAGCTATTTAGTAAAAAAAACTTATAAAAATTTCAACTCTCCCTATTTATTTGAAATTTCTTCAAACACCTGGGCTGAAATCCTATATAATTTATAGGAATAATAGCGTTTAACTATTTTCTTTCTGACATATTGAGATATATATTAAATTTAGATATTATTATTAAATAACTTCAACGATATCCATTATGTCTTCTTTGGGTTTTTTTTTGTTTTTCTTTTTGTTTACTTTGCTTTTCTTAATGACTGCTGGGATGTTGTTTTTCCTTTTTCATACTGGAATGACATTTGTTTGTGTTTGTTTTATTGAAATTTACCCCTTGCATCATATGTGGTGATCTTAGGGGTGAATTAACATAAGACAGTAAGATGGAAAGTAGTAGGTCCTACCAACAGCACCCGTCAACCATCCACAAAATGACAATGAATACTCTCCCGCTTGTTTGACATAGCAAAGTGCAAGTCTCAGAATATCTAGAACAGATTATTGTAAAGTGTTCTGAAAATGACATGAAAGTTACAAGTAAACAGTGGATTGTGGATATGGTATTTCACTTCACTGGCTCAATAGTTTGTGTATGCTTTGACAGTCATAATTACTCTTACATGAGTCAAATTCAAATGAGTAAGATTTTATTTCGATTTGTTTCAGGCTTTTTTTATATATCTTTTTCTCTTTTTTATTCTTTCTTTCCTCAGTTACTGTGCATCTCAGGCTGGGTTTGAAGTGATACCTTTTTTCTGTGGTCATGGGATAGGTTCATATTTTCATGGTCCTCCTGATATAATACATGTTCGTAAGTCAGCCTGTTATTTATGACTTCAAATTTAGCATTTATTTAGTTTCAACACTTCTTCTCATCTGTCATGCAATTGTGGAATGACTTGCCACCAATCACAGTCATACAACACGACCTCAGCTCATTTAATGACAGTTTGGAGACTGTTGTTTTTAAATAAACTCTCTGTGTTGTTCTCTTACGATGTGCTTGAATTTTTTTTTTCTTTTCATTATGTTCATGTAATATTTGCGACAATGTGCCAGAGGTTCACTGCAAATAATAGAAGGAAGAAGAACATGCATTACCTTTTTACATATTAAACAATGCTTGCCACTGCTACTTAATATAAACCCTTGGGAACCAGACAAATTTACTTTTACTGTGACATTTAACAGGCTGAATTGCATTTGTTAGATGACACATTTTCAGGCTATTATCATAAAAGCCAACAAACTATATATATGTCTATGACATGTCCTTCATGTTACCATCTTTTTTTCCATTTCACTTTTTTTACATGGCATATTATTATTACTGGGAAATCAATTAACTCAGTGCTATTTTCAGATATATAACCATGACAATGACACTGGTCTTTATTTTCCAGCCAGCGACTCAGTTGGGGATGGAAGGATGTTGGAAGGAATGACTTTCACAATTGGTTTGTTGTTTTACTTACTTTGTTCACTTTTTGATTGTATGTGTAAAATTCAATACCGGTAATGTTCCTGTCCCAAGTTTTAGCAGTACATATGTCCAGTTTTCTTTATTCATTTAACAGTTTATATGCAGTCAACTATCTTTGAAAAAAAGTCTTCAATCAATGCACATTTATTGGTGGATAGGAATTACAGGCTGGAATTTCATTTTCAATCAAAAAATTTTCCTCAATCACCATTCACAAACTACATAATACAAGAAGCAGTTAATAATTTTGTTCACTGGTGTGATGAACACTTTTATAATTAAATATGAAAATGTTATTTTAATTCATCTCTTCCTTTTACTATACGAAATTGTGATTAGGGAAAAATTTGACATTCCACCTATATTATGACGTTTTTAACATTATGAAAGTGAGAGGCCTATAAGTAAATGAGAGAGAGTATAAATTATATTAATAGAAATATGACAACAAGTGAACTCCACTAATATAGACAGAACAAAATGATCGTGATCTCTGGTGTCCCATCGTATATGATAGGTTTTGAAAAACAACCCAAATTTTTAAAAAAATCATATGAGTAGGAATATAAAACTCTTTTCATTTCATGTAAGTTTTATAAAACAACGTTGTTATTTTAATTCATTATTTCCTTTCACCATACGAAATTGTGATTTAAAAAATGTTTCCCACTAGTTAAAGGAAAACTTCATTTATATAAAACTGTTAATACATCTGAATTTTCACTTTTTTCCCCTAATGCATTTTTGGCTAATTTTTCCTGCCAATGTGTTGCTTGCATCTAAGTTACTATGTAAATGTAAAAAAATTTTGGGAAAAATTATTCGGTTGCCATGGTAACGGTGGCCATGTTGAATTTTGATGCGAAATTTAAAATCTTAAAATCTCAAAAAGTATATGGGCTAGCAATGAAATTCTTTTTCAGACATATTCTTTAAACCCTTAAATAAGGAGTAAGACATATTTAATTTATCTCAGCTGTTTTTAAATGTGCTTAAAAAAATCAGTATTTTATTAAAAAATAACTATTGATAAATTTTGTAATATTTTGATTTTAAAGGTGCACAAAAGATATGAAAATCAAAATAAACCAGTGAAAATCTCTAGTTCCCAATAACAAATACTAGTCTAGCTGTTTACCAAATTTCAACACTCTGGCATGAATACTTTCTGAGATTTTAAGATTTTAAAAACGTATGCTAGAAATCACATCTTTTGAGAAAAACGGGTTTGAAAATTCAACTTTCTTCAGAATGATACAGCGATATTAAAATTGGCCATAGAATTAGTACCTTTTCAGGCTTTATATAAAAAAATCAACTGATGTACTCGATTCTAAAGATGTTGAAGTAGCATTCTAGAGTGGATTTGGAAAATGGGTATTATGAGCCCAAGACTCTACTAAACGCTGTTACAGCTCACCCGGACGCCCTTAAAAGGATACTCAAGCATAACCCAATTTTTTCTCATCATTAACAAAATATTTACAGTACAAGTGTGTTTAAGATTTTTAACATTCAAAAGGTATGCCAAGCAACAAAAACTGAACAAGTGTGTTAAAGATTTTTAACATTCAAAAGATATGCCAAGCAACGAAAACTGACTCAAAAGATTGTCTAAGATAAAGATAAAAGATTATAATTATAGTTTTATAATAAAAGAAGTGAACAAGGTAAGTTATAAAATAACTAAGTTTTCACATTTTCAGATCTTTTGTTCTGTCTTTATTAGTGGAGTTGTCACTTTTTGTCATATTTCGCCTTTGACTTCACCCCACTGTGGCTCCTTCGTATTATGAATTATATTATATTATGTTAATTAATTTTTCTGTTGTGATTATTTATTATGAGCATTATGGCAACAAACACAATGTAATTTCCTGTTTTTGGATCAATAAAGGATATCTTTTATCTTATGTTATTCAGTCAAAGAATTCACATACTGCCATGACGTGTGGTCATGAAAGAAAATTAAATATGTTAAAGACCATTTATTAACATGTTTGACATTTGTTGCTGAGTGGTTAGGCTGCTAGACATTGGATCACGAGGTTTCGGGTTCGAATCCTAGCAAAGCTAGCTCGGACGTTGTATTCCTTGGGAAAGACACTTCACACGCATTTTCCCCACTCGACCCAGGTGCAAATGGGTACAAGCACTAGCTTGGGAGTAAAAATCTGCGTCAGACTGACGTCTTGTCTAGGAGATTACTATAATCACCTGTTCCTCTTCACGCCACTGAAACTGCAATAAGCTCCGGCTCTATGGGCCGCAATGGCCTTGAAGGAACTTTACTTTTATTTTATATAGTATTTTAGTATGTATCCATAAACAAGTACAGACTAACCGATTTTTATTATATTAGGAATGATGCCATTGAAGATCAGAATAATAAAAACTGAATAAAATGTAAATTTTGTGCCTTTTCAGCATGAAAGAGTCTTTGTCTTAGATTGACGTGATCAGTAAACTGGGAGTTTTATATTCCTACTCATATGATTTTTATTGAATTTGCGTTGTTTTCAGAACCAATCATATGCGATGGGACACCAGAGATCACGATCTTAGATGATGAGTGGACAGTGGTTACTAATGATGGTAGCTGGTCAGCACAGTTTGAACACACAATTTTGATCACTAAACATGGAGTGGAGATTTTGACATGATATCTACTATTTCCATACCTGTCATCCTTTTGTATCACATTTGCTTTGGTAACCTGTGAGTTTGTCACATGTTCTCATTCCTTTTAATTTCGTTCAACCCCAAATAACAATAACTTGCCAATAACAAGACATTTGAAAATCTGTGTGGGTTTTTTTTTGTCCTCTTTAAATTTTGCATTTTATTCCCAAAATAATGACAAAAGCAAAAACACAGATCCCACTAGTTAAAGGAAAACCTCATTTATGTAAAACTGTTAATACATCTGAATTTCATGTAAAAGGATACTCAAGCATAACTCAATTTTTTCTCATCATTAACAAAATATTTACACTACAAGTGTGTTAAAGATTTTTAACGTTCAAAAGGTATGCCACGCAACGAAAACTGACTCAAAAAGATAGAATGTCTAAGATAAAGATAAAAGATTATCATTATAGGTATTGATTTTTAACAAAGCACAATTGACTTTCTATACTTTCAGATCCATCTATTGTACATTTCTCATATTATTGTGCTACTGGTACTATTCTTTATACTTTCTAAAGTGTTATCTGCCTATTGGCTCACTTCCCAAATGATTATCTGTCTTGTAAACAAGAATGAGCTCTGATTTTTTATACTGTTTACAGTTACTTGCTTGATACAATTTCTATTCTTCCATTTCCATCAAATTATCTTTTTGTACATTTTGTCATGTAACTAGTTCGTTATTTCATACCTTGTGTTCTGTTTTTCCTTGAATGATATAATTGATAAGTTTATACTTATGACAGTGTGTAACATTTATTGGTTTGATAGAAATTAAGAAATGCTTCACTTTTTACATCAATGAAGCAGACAATGTGTGCTTAAAATTAAATGTAAGAGTCTAATTCTAATTGAATATCATGTCACTTTAATTTTATGTAAAGATAGGGAAACAAGTAAGATTGTTTATATTTACCCTATAAGTAAGTTTTATTTCTTTGCTTCTTTATCTTAATTGAAAGTGAAATGTTTTCTAAGAGTGAATTAAACATCTCATTTATAATTTCTCTTCTCTTTTTTGGTATTTCTGTATAATTTTCATTTTACATCATTCATTTTTATCATCCCCCCCCCAATGCTTTTGGATGTTTTTTTGTGTTTGCTTTTCTTTTGTCTTTTGAGGGGAGGGGTTGTCTTTAAGATCTGTGGGATCAAGATGCATGATCTCATTTCTAGTTAGTTTCACATTCACTTTATTGTTAGATCAAGTCATGGGGGGGGGGGGGTTGACAGGGCCTGCTGGTAGTAGGTTCTACTTCTTTCCTTTCATTCTTTCACTTATCTTTCATCTTGCTGTTTCCTTTCTTATTGCTTATGATAGACTGGGCAAATTTCAATGAATCAATCAAACCTTCACCTAAACTAAGATTAGGACGAGAAAGGGTGTGCCATGGGCAACTTAGGGAGCGAGCCAAAGATTTAAATAAAATATTACTTAATGCTTAGGTGTATTATAATTATTAGTCTACCCATTGTAATCTAGTGTTGATTGAACATGAACAAAGGCAAATTTTTAAATTTTCTTCAGGGTTGACAGAAACAACAGAACATTTTCTTAAGCTGACGTTGATATGCTCATATCTAAGTCTAACCAACAAAACATTTGTGTAGATGAAAACATTTTCGTAGTGTTTTTAACCATGCCCACGTCCACCCTCAAAATATTCTGTGCTTGTGCTAATACATATAGTTTGAAGACTTTATGGAGTCCGTCTCTGATGAAACAAGGCGTGTGTGTGTGGGGGGAGGGGGGGGTGTTAGGTTTTAAGTTTTAGTCAAAAACTTTCAACCTGCTGGGGTTTCAACTTATAATTTCTTGGTCGAGAGGCTGACACCTTGCCTCTGGACTACCGAGTCCCCTCCTAGAACAAAAAGGAAGAAAAAATAGGGCAAGTCTGTCGGTCTAGACATAAAAAGCATCGTAGTGGTAGATCAACTTGCATTCCACAATTTATTTGAGGTATTTGTTACCATGGAAGAGAATGAGAGAGAGTGCCCAGGAGTCCAAGATGTTCTAGTTCTAGATTGCAATATAAATCCAAATCATACAAAATAGGATGTCGGCATTGAAAATGGGTAATCAGCTGTTGAGAATTCATCTGTCAACGATCCTTTTACACCGATACAAAGCATCGATGCTGCTCTCAATGTCTCTCTTGCCACCATAGAGTGTCCAAGCATTACAGAATTTAATTTAATTAAAGAATAAAGGCGCCCATGGTAGAGGATATCATTACATTGCATTAGTTTAGACTGGAGCATATGGTCACAGCCATTATCTTACAATTTATGCTCTTTTGGCTAAAACGAGCTCATAAAACTTTATAATGAGCTGGTGCATGTTGGCAAATCAAGCCCAGGGGGTAATCAGTGGTGAAAAATTCTGTCTTTTACGGAATATGCAATTGTGCGGGTGATGCTTTTTAGCCATATGAATTTTGGTGGTGACCGCTGTATTCTTATACACTCGAACCTTGTTACACCGCCAACTGTTGTGTTTATCATTGGTAATCTCGTGTTATAAAAGGAATGGCGTTGTAACGAAAAAACCCTTAACCAGTATTTCAACTATGGAGATAATCAATGCCGAAATGTAAAGTATATGCAGATCTAACTATAACAAGAACTGGGGAAAAGTCTGACAATACAATGTAGGTCAACTGCATGGGAAAAGGCTATAATTGTAATATAATGCAGTAGTGGTGGTAATGGTAGTTTAACGCTACACATCTGTCTGGGTTCCTTAAGCCTATGATTATGTAAAGTGAGAGAGGAGTGGTGGATTGGAGCTGAAACATGATACACAGGGTACTGATACTTTTGTGTGTGTATGTGGTTCTTCACTTCGTGATCTTTGATCAAGCCAAACTATATTCTACCTACTTGCAATGCATCACTTCAGGGAAGGGGTGGTGATGCACACTGGCAGCATAATAAATTGTATTTTATTATACAGTTATTGAGAAACATTCACTCAAAATCATCGGTCGATGAAAGTGTAACGAGTAATTTCTTTGTTTTTGTATACTGTTTCATCCATACACAGGTTAAAAGGTGGCAGTTAGTGAGAATAGTAGTTAAATTTGATGCAGATACAGGAGTAATACAGGGTTGTGTCCTAAGTCCTCTTTTGTTTATCACATTTATGGATTCAGTCGCAAAGGCATCCTCAAAAATGAAGAAAATGAATGTAGGTATGTGGAAGCTCAAACCAGTAAATGTATCAATACTTTATTTGCTGATGTTCAGAAAAACAGAAAGTGACCTTCAGTCGAATATCAACATTATGAACAATGAACTAAATAAAAGAGGAATGAGAGTAAATGCAAAGAAAACCAAAACAATGCTAGTAACTAGGAAAGCTAAAACACAAAATCTTAAATTGGGCAGGGAGAATAAAGAACAAGTTTAAAGCTACAATTACCTAGGAGTAAAAGGGAAAACTAAGAGAAGAAATCAGCCAGAGAATGAAAAAGGCATTTGCAATATATAACCATCTAGGAGAGGCATTTGTAGGTAAGCAAGAATTGTCAACAAAAACCAAAATGTCAGTATACAATACAGTTTATTGTCCTACTCTCCTCTATGGCAACGAAACCTGGACTTTAGACAGTAGAGTACAGGCAGCTGAAATGAAATATCTAAGAAGAGTAGTAGGGAAAACTAAAAGAGACAAAATCAGAAACAATAATAAGAGATCAAACCAAAGCAGATGGCATAAAAACTAAGATAGAAATAAATCAATTGAGATAGTTTGGACATGTAAACAGAATGAATGACAATAGAATAGCTAAGTCAGTATACAGTGCTAAAGCCCAAGGTAAAAGACCAAAAGGCAGACCTCGGAGAAAGTGGAAAGAAATAAAGAGGCATTGAAGCATAGAAATTTAACTTTTTTGGAAAGAAACAGAAAATGACAGGACAGGGCATCCTGGAGAAAGATCCTCTTGGGCATCTGAACCCATACACCGAAAGGTAGAATGGGAACTGGTAAAGAAAGAAAGAAAGAAAAAAGTTTCTTCTGCTCCCTTATCCCATGGTAGGCAGCATAAAATGAGTCCCTAGTCCTATCGGAAACTGACGATAATCTAGGAGGTCCCATGTGCCTTTGCGCATGTAAAAGAATCCTTGATGGTGGGAATCGAAAAGACTAGACCGTCACTCTGGCAAAATTGAACTCCTACCAAAAGGGCCTGTTTAGAAATTTTGCCTTGGAAAAGGCTTACCGAAACATGACACACACCGACAGTCTTACTGACCTTTTTAACCTTAACTTCAAGAGTCGAAAATGGCATTTCAAAATTAAATTAAGGTCTCCACTATCTGAAGAAGAAAACTAGAGTTCCACAAGATAGCATTCTTTCTCTGGTATTATTCAACATAAAAATAAATAACATCATAAAGGCACTGCCTACCAATGTACAAGCATCTCTTTTTGTAGATGATTTTGCTATCTGCTTTGAAGGCAAATATTTACCATTCCTTGAATTGAAAGATCAATGCAACTGTGCATCAACAAGGTTCAAAAATGGGTAGCTGACAGCGATTTGAAATTCTCCATGTCAAAAATTGAATGTGTCCACTGTCATGACCAAAGAAATTTTCATGCTGAACCCAGTCTTCATTCAAACAAAACGCCTCTCAAAGTATCTAAGGAGGCAACATTTTTTGGTGTCATCTTTGTCAACAGATTATCCTTTTTATCTCATATTCAGAACCTTAAGAAAAAATATCAAAAGACTGAATATTCTGCGAGTTGTGGGTCACACAGATTGCCCCGCCAATGGTTGAAAAATTTTCGCGAGTTTTTGAGCAAAAATGTACCCCCTTGGTCCAGGTAGGTGGATCGACACCTGGTCCCATCGGAGGCGGACAACAAAAAGAGGTCCCGTATGCAGATCACAACACTCTGTGCACGTTAAAGATCCCTTAGCTGTTTACAGGGCAGTACGGGCAGTCAGAGATCACCATAGTTATGGATGTGGGTAAATCAAATCAATCAATCAAAAGCCCTTCTTGTAGCAGTCTTTTTACTCTTTTGACAGTCTCTGGCATTGTTATTAATGTAAAGAGGATTGTAAAACTAGGTTTAGATGTGCATTGCTGTGAAAATAGCTGTCAAAATGGGCAGTTTTTTGTTTTTTCCCTCTATCACTATACTTGTGCACGTGTTTACATACGCGTGACGCTGACCCCATCTCTTCTGTCACAAAGCACCAGGCTGATCAACGTGCAGTGTTCCCGAAAGCCAGGCAAAGGTGGTTTTGCCACATTGGCGATTAGCTGCCGCAAGAGGAGTTTATTTCAATGCCAATCTTCTCAGTCAGTGTTAGGATAATTTACATCAAAATTTTGACTGTTTTTACCTACCCTCGCCTTCAAAATATTTTGTAAAAAATAAATATACGTAACATGGACATTTTTTTGCCATAAACTTGTAGATAAATTATCGTTCTACCCGAATGTGCAAGAATAGAAAGTCAACACTTTGGTTCCAACTCGCCAATCCAGGTGCCCCCCCCCCCCCACGGGTAATTATGTTAACATAGCTTGGCATGAGGTGTGGGACCAGGAGGTTGGTAACATTCAGTAAAAAGCTTCATGAAGTGGTCCCAAAAATGACAAAGGCCAAATGTTGTAAAAGTAAGAAATAGAAAAGAAAAGAATGTCTTAAGCCGCCTACATATTGTTTATTCGTGCCTCACGCAGTGTTTCCTGTTGACCCATGATGACCAGCCTTTCTGTGATTGCCTTTTTAATATTAAACACGTTTTAATAGAGTGCTTTGATCTAGTCGATATAACAATGAAATATTATTTCAAAAGAAACATTTACAAACTCTTTCGGAGTATTGATCCAGAAACCATTTTTGAAAGAAATCGGAGTATATTGACAGAGCTAGTGTACTAAATATTAATAAATTTTTAACACATTGACTATATTTTTATAATATTTACAAATATTTACGGAAGCTTTTGATTTTTTAAAGTACTTTATGTTGTACCTGGACAGTTGTCAGAAACATTAGACGGCTACGAACCCACGGTGGATAGGGTTACTTCAAAGAAACAAACAAACAAATCCATACAATCTCTTATACCTCAGACTAATTGACCAGTTTATTACATTTTACTCTGAATAAATGTAGAAGAGGCAAAGATCAGAGGAGAAGGAAGTGTGGATGGACATTCATACCTTCCTCAGAATAAAATTAGCCCAGGCGTAGCAGTGACAGCTACTATTACCACAGGATTGTCAATATTGACGTAACAGGCCATATCATGAATATTATTATAGGAGCTCATATAACATGGGAGGTTGGCAGGGGCTACTGGTAGGCCTTACTTCTTTCCTTTCACTTTTTCACAAACCTTTCATCTTGCTGTTTCTTCTTAATTCATCCCGGGGTAAATATCAATAAATTAATCAACCTCGTGTCATATAACTTTTATAACTTATTGTGATAGTTCTGCTTCTGTGGTGGAACCATCAGGTTTATTTACACATAACATCAGACAGCTCAGTCACATCACGCTAATTGATTAGGTGTCCTTTCCTGATTTTTCACTTTCTCAGCATTCATGTTTTAAACTTAAACTTTACTTAAAGCAAGATTAATTTTAGGGTGCATCCACTCTAACTATGACTGAGATGTCAGGATGAGACTGAACAAATTAAATAAAAGAGACAAGAATATGAGAGACATGAGGAAAGACAGAAAAAACAAAGCACAGCCATGTACCCATTGATTATCTTAAAGTTAATCTTAAGCTATTGACTTCACACAATAAAAAGGTAACAAATAATTTGTAATACGACAATGAACAAAATACAAAGATAAACA
The DNA here is from genome assembly GCA_037039925.1 of Doris montereyensis. NCBI lineage: Eukaryota > Metazoa > Mollusca > Gastropoda > Nudibranchia > Dorididae > Doris > Doris montereyensis. The sequence goes on from JAXRKP010000706.1 coordinate 79,808, forward strand.
TGTATATATGCTTTCATGCAATTGCATCCTTTATTAATTATATTTAGTAATCACTTAAAAAATAGTGCACTGTCTGTTCCCTTTAGATGTTTTGAGCTAATTAAAGTGTTATAGTCTAAAATTGACATTTTTACCTTGTCTCTTTACTAAAACATTAAAATTTGTTTGAGACATATAAAATACAGTATATGATATATATTATATTATAATATTAATAATAAAGCACGGTAGAAATAAAACAGAGCTGGGGAAAGAAAAAAATCAACCATGATCCCATTGAGAACAGATTACAGTAAGATTTCATCTTGGAATGTCTTAAGCCGTGTACCGGTATATGTCTAGGCAGCAAATAAAATCAAGAAAATGAGGAGCTGTAACTCTATATATCACAGAAATATATTACAAATTCTATAATAATTATAATTGTAATTCAGGTCTTTTTCTGAAAATGAAAGACTTATGGTCACACTGATGCTTATATTATTAAGTTATACTTAACTTATAAATTATAATGCACAATCTCCAAAATTTATTATGAATATTTATCAGTGGACAGCCAAAAGCTAACCTGTAATAAATAAATAGTTTAACAATATATAAAAAAAGACAAGCGATCCAGCTGAAGTGAAGTAATAATAATAATAATAATAGTTGCAAGCTCTGAAGAATATGCACAGAGTTGAAGGGTATATAACTTTAAGATAGGCCTACAACAATTCACGTTATGGTACATGCAATATTCAATAAGTAGACCTAGGTAAGCAATGTCATCAAGTGCAGACACAGAAAACTTAAATTTCTGTATGTAGCCCGTCCCTCATCCCAAAATATTATTATTCTTTTTCTTTCTTTCCCTCCACCTCTTCTCTTTCTCTCTCCCTCTATTTCTCACTCTTGCTCTTCTCTCTCTGTGCTGAACAATTCTATGGACTGATCAAGTACCATAAGTAGAAGTGGGAAACTAGAATAGACATTTGTTTAAAATTATGTCTATATGAATTTAACAAAATTTGTGTAAGATTAATTGAATGAGGCTTCAGAACCAAATAAGGACTTAAATTTTGCCTTGATTGTGAGGAGGAAAGAAAGACATGAAGTGAAGAGCAGAAACCTCTTTTGGCACGAGTGCTTGTTTAGTAAAAGTCAGAAAATTGTTTCATAATAAAGTTGTAACTTGTGTAAGATATTGGGATTCAAGACATTACACAACACTTGTTTTCCTATATATTTTTCTGTAAACTTTTTAATACATGTAACCATTTTGGAGTGTATTTTGATCAAATGGTGTGTAACAATGATGGAAAGGAGTTAAAGTATTACATGTACACAGGAAGGATGCATTTTCCCCTAAGTACATGCTAAACAAAAAGAGCAAGAGAACATGGATCAAAGGCTACACAGAAATAATTTCTAACTGCCACAGACATAACTGGAAAGAAATACTAGTTGGTAACAGTAGTAGTAATAGGTAGTGGCATAGAAAAAATGGACGTTATAACATATCTCTTAATTCAAACTTGGACAACAATCAGTAGAGAAATATCAACATTCTTGAAACAATTACTACTCTGAAAGAGGCGCCGGTAGCTCTGTCGGTAGTGTCAGAATACCACCCAGGAGGCCCGAGTTCAAATCCCAGTCTGGGTATGACATATTGAGTTCCTCTTGATGTAATCATGTGTAAGTCGGATTTCAGTACTTCCGACAGGGAAGGAATGATGTTACAAGCCGCAGACAGCACATGAGAGGGCCACATAAGTGGTGAGTATAAAATATCCTTAAGCTTTTCTAACATGCATTTCTCACTCTTCTCTTCAAAACCACTTGAGACTGATGTAGAAAAATAGCCCAAACACCCACATAGCACAGAGTGGGCAAAAACATTGTTACTTTTAGTGCCTTGTAGAATGCTGTCTCTAAATAGACAAGCTATTTGCTCCAAGATGCTCTTATATAGAAGACATGACAGATGTTGCTGCATGCTTAATTTTCAAACCTCCTTGTTGTCAATTTTCAGTAAACCCAACATAGGCATTACAAACTATTTTAACCAAGCAACGAAATTTGAAGTGAGGTTTATTCAGACTCGGTGAAAGTAAAGGTGGCATGGAATGTAATGACAAACTACCACATTATGAACTCTACTTGTGATAGCCCTTCGTTCAACTCTGAGTATTAGACTTACTTTTACTACTCACAAACAGGCAGCAATCATGGAAATCACAGGAATAGTGTCATTTTAAATCCTTAAGAAAAGCTTCACAATTTGAAGACACCAACCGTCTAGAGTCTAGAAATAACCATAGAAACAATTAAAACTATATATCTATAAATGGCACAGAAACAGCTGATTCAAAACTGTCATGACAAAATCAGAATAAATTGGTTACATGTAGTTAAATACTAACATTTTTAAACCATCACATTTAATCCAACAACAGCTGTTGGCATATTATTTATCTTGTGAATATTCAAAAAACAAATGATATCAGGTTCTGACATACTTAAGTCAAAGTGGAATTTATGAAATATCAATACTTTTAAATGTCACAGACCTATCTCAAGCACTAGTGAAAACTGGCGGTGGTATACAGAAATATTTGATAAATCCTTTAAATCTAACTATAACTAAGATACTTTATAAAGCCAAACATGGATATATATACTGCTCAACAAATATAGACATTTCATTTACTATTCATGCAGCTCACAAAAATTAAAAGGCAGAACATTCAACCAACATCTTTATGATCAATGGATGTCTGTTTGCAAAGTAAATAAATACAAAACCTAAATAAACTTAACTTCACTTGGCAATTAATCAATTAATATAATTGGATGTATAGCTTGACTTAAGATTATTACTTAAATTAAAACTGGTATTTAAAGTACAATGAATATTATTAGCACCAATTGAGCAGTTCTTTAAAATCATGTTAGATCAATATAATTTAAAAGTGATCATGTCTTAAAAATCTCTCAGTAAATCAGTCATTACAAACTATAAAACTTAGTAATCAACTGTAATGAAACAACAAATTATATAAAACTATAAAGCAATTTTAAAGACATAATAATAATATTTATAAAATTATTACTTAATTATGTTGTATTGTGTTATCACATCTTACTCTTACCAAAATAAAACATATCTGTTTCATGCTTCACTTTTCTGAGTAATCCTGTCCTTTTTCCCCCAAAGATCCATGATATTTCTATTTTACATGATTTTTAAATATTCAATTTTCTTAAATGACATTTTATGTTAATAATATCATCATTATCAGTTATGAAAATCATAAGAACACTTATAAATATAATTTAATATCCTAGTATATTATTGTTATTATAAGTTACTTCTAAAAAAAAAACCCAACATAGATTTGAAAAATCATTGCACAGAATGTGAAGAAGGCAACAAATGGAGTAAGGTTCAGCAAACTAAAATGCTTTTTACTGAACCACGTGAATATTTGAACTTATATATGTTCAAAATTCCAAAAGACGAGCTTGCTTCAACAAAGGTGGACAGCGTGGCTTTGACGGGGACGATTAGTGAGACAGAGACCAACCTTTTGTAAGTTAAAGGTGATCTGAGCTTGGACAGATCGGGGTATGACATATTTGGTTCCTCTTGATGTAATCATGTGTAAGTCGGATTTCAGTACTTCCGACAGGGAAGGAATGATGTTACAAGCCGCAGACAGTACATGAGAGGGCCACATAAGTGGTGAGTATAAAATATCCTTCAGCTTTTCTGACATGCATTTCTCACTCTTCTCTTCGAAATCACTTGAAACTGATGTAGAAAAATAGCCCAAACACCCACATAGCATGGAGTGGGCAAAAACATTGTTACTTTTAGTGCCTTGTAGAATGCTGTCTCTAAATAGACAAGCTATTTGCTCCAAGATGCTCTTATATAAAAGACATGACAGATGTTGCTGCATGCTCAATTTTCGAACCTTCTTGTTGTCAATTTTCAGTAAATTCAAAATGTAGCTATTAATTTGAGTGTTTTGCGACACCTTGCCATTCAAAATGCTGATGATTCTTTCCTTTGCCTCTGTCTCAAAACAAAACTTGGAAGTGATGGTAGAGACAAGGTTGGCACATGTCTCATCAAGCATGGAATCAAACTTTTGCTGCAAACTGCGGTGATATTGCTGGGTCAGGGATATCGTTAAAGAAACAATATCTTGATTCTTGTAGGAGATAATTGGACACGGAGTTGCTTCCCTTTCACCAAATAGAAAAGCCTTGACCTCTTGAGTGGCAAATTTTGCTCTCTTCCTGATGTCACAAATTTTATCTACATGGTTAAAATGATGGCATAGACAAATATCTGCAATACTTGTATTATGATTGACAGAGATGTTGAGATAACCAATCCATAAAATCCATCGATCTTCACCAATCAATAGGAGAAGGGCAGGGCTCTTTCCTAGCAAGCGAGATGAAATTATCTCCACAGTAAACAATGGCATAAAGTTATAGGGTAGGCGAGGTTGAATGCCATCGTTACATACAATATCCATGTGGAAACTAGTAATGCCCCCTGACTGCATGGAAAAATAATCCAAAGAACTACAGGAGAGATCCATAATTCCAGGTAATGCTACAAAGGCTTTGACAAGGGTATCATTCACTAAGGAGGGTAGTGAATGCTCAAGAGTTTGTAGGGTGTCTCTCACTCGTAAAGGCACTGGGTAGAATTCATACATCAGAAGGTGGGAGTACATGAAGCTGGGTCTCAACCCACACATAAGCCAGGTGGTATACATGTGTTTTAACGTACCCAGTTTGATCAAAGGTTTCTGCTGAGAAGAACAAGTTGGACTGACACATTTCCTCTACCTGGGGAACACAACAAAACATAATGGTAATCTCATTATATCATCATATGAAGCCAATAGTGAGTGCTGTAAGGGTTTATAGGATTTATTATCTATTACACATGTCAGACATACAAATATCATCAAATAGCGACACGGTTCAAAACCCTCTCCACTCTAGCCTAGGGTTGTTGGGTTTTTTTCATGACATTGTGCTTTTACTTTTAGAAAAGGTACTTCACTCTGTTTTCCTTGCTTGAATGAGATGTGAATGAATTTTCAGGTATAGGCCGAGAAGGATTTTGTCAAAGTGTTATTACAAAGTACCTGACAGGTGGCTGTACTGTATGATCCCCAGGAGCTGAAAAGGCTTTAATTAAAATGGACTGCTGGGGGATAAATAATGCACGGTCATCTTTATCTTTCATAGAGACAGCTTAAAGTTAAAGGGACAGGCCAGCCGTGCGGGGGTTGTAACTTTATGTATCCTATGGCCATCCAATTCTATCTGACAAGCATGCAACAAATCAATGAAAGCTTCCTCACTCACCTACACCACATTGTTTGGGAACGCATCTTTGATTTGATTGACAGCGATTAACCTCAATTATGCATGTAATGTAAATTAAGCAATAATGAATGTAGACCATTATTTGGTTTACCTACACAAAACAGCATGCACCGTGACTCTGCGCTGTCTGACAGGTAGAGTAAGATTCACTGTTAACGACTACGCTAGATAATGACCAGTTTGCTTGGCCCTGGTGGATGGAATTGGCACCTTGGCGTCTGACAAGTAGAAACAGTTTGCTATCAGCAACTATTTATTACTACAGCTGAGAGGCATGGCTTGATCATCTACACATCTGATTTAATTGAAATGCCTTTATATTTGAAATTTTGAAAAAATATCTACACATCTGATTTAATTGAAATGCCTTCATATTTGAAATTATGAAAAAATACATCAGTCTTGACAACTTTGAAACGTAAGGCGTCTGTTAAAAATGTTGTTGGCCAGTTCGGATGTGTTATTAAGGGCAAATTTATATAGAAAAAATTCCTGAGATAACGTGGTTGTAGAAGGACCATGGTGTTAGGCAATGTGTTCTTAGGCCACTACTACTGTATTCTAAAACAAAGAGATGTACAAGTGTTTTATTCTCATAACAATTTCAGGATAAAAATCACATAATAATACAGAAGATGATTCACTCCTGCATAAATTTGTATCATATATACTATTATTCTTTCCCAGTCAATTAAGTTGTTCTCCGACTTCCTCTCATTTGATATCTAAATAGTTACCTATAACTGTCTCTAAATCCAAGCTACCCCTGTCCTCTCCTCACAACTTCCACAAGCTCTCCAGTGTCCTCTTTTCATATGTCTTTTTTATGCTACGTGTAAAATAATAGAATATCTCATTTTTACCTTCATAGTAGTGTAGATCAAGTGCCAGAACTCAAAAAGATCAGATACATCTGCTGATGTAATGTCAGTAACATTCAGCACAGCACAATCGAAACATGTGCGGCAGTAATCATCAAGGAAATGATTGGAATACACTATTTCAGCAAACTGGAGATCAGCAATAGCACATGCAGCCAGGGCCTGTGCGTCTAAATGCAAAAGGATCCTCTCAATGATTTCAAGAGGCAACTGGAAGACATCCATCAGAGTGCCTCTTTTAATTGCTTTTGAGTTGGATAAATGTGGTCTGCTCTGAAAAAAATATAGATATGCATCTCAACACAAAATATTTATTTGGTTTTGAAATAGTAAAATGAAATACAGTGCACACAGTGGCACTTAATTTACATGTAAGTCAGAGCATTTGATTGTAGTGATGAAATTATTAAATCCATCTAAGCATGTTATACCAATATATCAATTTTTCTCTTGTATTACCTATAGAAAAAACATGCAAGATTGATTTAGAAATAAAACTACACACAGAGTTATTCTTTTGTTTCAAAGGCTGCTAGAAGAATTGAAAGGTAAGTAAATTTATATGAAATTATATAACATGGTTCAGTCTCAAATTTAAAAAGAATCTTATTGAAGGCTATCATAAATACTATGTTTTCTCAGTTAGTAATGCAGGTAGGTGAAGATGGAAGAGAATGGCTCTACTATTTGAAATGAAATAACAGTAAAAACTGATTGATGAGATTAGCAAGATGTGTTCCAATTACCAAAAGGAGATAGCAAATGATATATGTGTGTTAGCCTTGTAAAGTATGATATGGTGTGATTGAAGTTGCACACGTGTAGCATAGGCAAGTCTGCACAACCTAGATCTAATTGTGAATTTGTGACAACAGCAACTAGACAATCCTTTACAGCCTACCTCAGACAGACACTGACAGAGTTTAAATGTGTTGATGAAAACAGTAAGCAGTAGGCTATGCTGACAGTAAAATGAATTTATGGGCAACATTTTCAAGACAGTGGAGGTGGTGAGTAAATAACAGTTAACAGTTAGAGGTGAATATGCAGGGGGGGGAGGGGGGGGGGGGGCATCGCTTAGAAAACACATCACTTTCAAATTACAGTATTTTCATTAATCCTTTTATGCCTATGTTTGCCATGCCCTTCGTATACACTCTCTGCGGGCATCTCTTAGAAAAGACAGCAACAATTTTGAAATTACAATATTTTCTTTTAATCCTTTTATGTCTATGTTTGCCACGCCCTTCGTATACTCCCTGTCTGAGCTTGCAACGATAAGGCCTCTAAGTAGTGTTAGCACCATGGCAGTTTTGTACAAGCAGAGAGAGCTGCCATTTTGTACGGCAGTTTCGTATTACACCTATAGTTGTGATTGGGGGGGGTGTGTGTGTGTGTGCGCGGGCATTTCTTAGAAAAGACAGCAACAATTTTGAAATTACAGTATTTTCATTAAATCCTTTTATGCCTTTGTTTGCCACGCCCTTCGTATACTCCTGCCTGAGCTTGCAACGATAAGGCCTCTAAGTAGTGTTAGCACCATGGCAGTTTTGTACAAGCAGAGACAGCTGCCATTTTGTACGGCAGTTTCATATTACATCTATAGTTGCAGTCCATCATGAAGGTCTAGTCACGTCTTTAGTCGTAGCAAACAGAGACAGCCGTCATTCTGTATGGCAGTTTTGTATTACATCTACAGCAGTCACAAAAAGTTTTAACAATTTTAATCAATACCAGCTTACTTTGCCTGATAGTTTGCACCAGAAAGATTTTCTTTTTCTTTTTATCTGTGAGAACGGGCTGGGACATAGGAGAGATTTAAAACTTTAAATAGGATTTATGATAAAATAGTTTACACTCTAACCTCGCTATACCACCTCCCGCTATACCGCCAGCTTTTCACATTTGTACGGATCAGACAGTATACAAAAACAATGAAATAACTAAATATATCCCTATCCGCTAATGATTTGCTAATGGCATTAACATTCCTTAATAACCATTGTAAAATACAATTCATTATACCATCACCATGCATCATCACTACTTTCCCGAAGTACAAGCGGGTAGAATATAGTTTAGCTTGGTGAAAGATTATAGATACACAAATGCATTAATGCCCTGTGTGTCATGTTTCATCCCCACACGTAATTCACCACTCTTGTCTCATTGTACATAATGCTAGGCTATCTTAAGGCACTGTGTTATGTTCTGATACCCTGCTATGTTGAGTAATCAAACATTCACTCAATCACATAAATTATTTAGGGAAGGAACAACGCTTTTTTTGTTTGTTTCAATGAAATTTACCCTGTCCACCGTTGCATTGATCTCAGGGTGAATTAAGAGGAAACAGCAAGATGAAAAATAGTGAAAGAAGGAAAGGAAAGAAATAGAATCTACCAGTAGATCCCGCCAACTGACCCGAAACAACTAGGACACATGGTTTATCTATCATTGAGTTGCCATCTTTTTTTGTGTGTCTCCAATTATCATTTGTTACAATGTTTAATAGAAGAAGTATTGGTGTTCACTTTAGGATTTAACTTCCAAAATATGTACCATCATAACAGGCTAAAGGAACTAAGAAGGATGTTGTCAGGCCTACCTCCTACTATCACTTTGTTTAATTGAAGTTTCCCCCTACCACCATATGTGATGATCTCAGAGGGAGCAGCAAGATGAAAGGTAATTGGAAGAGTGAAAGGAAAGAAGTAGGACCTACCACTACCAACAGTGCCCATTCAACCGACCACACTACTACTGCATGTATCCCTACATACTACATTGTACCACAGTAGCCTTTTCACATGCTGCGGGCCTACATTGCATTGTCAGATTTTATTAACTTTTCCCCAAGTACTGTAAATCTACATGTACTTTACATTGGCATTCATTATCTTAATTGTTGTAATACTGGCTAACAGCATTTTTGTTATAATGCCAAATCCCTTTATCACACCATCATACAACTGCCACAACCGTTGGCGCTAACGAGGTTTGAGTATAATATAATATAAACTCAAAGAAAAGTTTGTCGCAATACCGATACCATTGGCAGACAGTCTAAACTATGTAATCTACTTGAGTGTGGCAAAACAAATAGAGCTGACAAAGTAATCGTCTGCTCACTGAGATTAAAACACTTTGTTCTCTTCTTCATTTAAGCAATGGAAATTCATGGAATTTATATGCAATTGCTTGCACACCCATGGGCATCCTTCAGCATATCCATTGACCCTGCTAATCAACAATAACTGCTTGCAACACAAAATGTTAATTAAACAATTTCCAAATATGAAATAAAAAAGCCTCTACTTTCCTAATTCAAATTTTGTCCACTTTTAGTTCTAAAAAACATATGGCATGGAATAGATCTAGACCTCTGACTGAACTCCATCATTTGCTTTGGCTGGAAATGTAAATTTCTCTGAAAAATAGATTATGATGAGACGCCTAATTAATAACAAAGTTTCATTTGAAAATGGGGTATGTATAAACTCTGTTTGGTTTTTATTATAGACCTAGAGTGTGACTGACAATTTGAAACATTTTGGTAAGAGTAAGAGCTATATTCTATAAATAATGAGCTTTGTTGAAGAAAACCATAGACCATAGGGAGAAAAATATATATTAGAATCTAGATCTAGATCTAGAAGTTAGCTCTATGTTAAAGCTTTTAAATAAATGGAGTGTAATTAAATTAAACTGGCAACAATCATCACACTTTTCACAGTGAATAGTGAGTAGGCCTAAAGACTAGATCTATAACTAATCTAGATTAGATATACACAGGAAATGCAAACATGACAGAGAGAGAAGGTGTCATCACTAAAGAGACGTGTCAAGTGTAGGCTTTCATCAGATGAATCTTAGGTATCAAAATCTAAATCCCCTGATTTACTTGTCGTCATGTTGATGCGTGCAAGCTCCATACTGAAAGCTAGAATATTATAATCTTTTTCTGTATTTGCAAATACGGTACTAATCTAGATCTAATGAATCAGCTGTTTAAACAAGTGTTGTCTGTTAGTGTTGTGAAAATGTTATGGTGTAATTTGTCAATATTGTCATCAACGTCAAAACTTCCGAAGACATTAATCATATCGTAATTTAGTTTCGCTCATACATACCCTTTAATTCTATGCGTTTGTTTCCTTGAATCTTGAAATCAAAATTTCTCTGAATTTAAGAGGGTGGACAATATTAATGTTGGGTCGAAAGTGCAAGTTTCATATGTGCAGACATTAGTACCACCGTCCAACCAGCAGCGATTTCTGGACTACTTTCGTTTCGTCAAAATAGCCAGTGGCTGCAGTGTTGTGTGTGGTTTCGGTTTTTGATTCCTGTTACCGCGTACTGGTTACTACTGTTGTCACACCGTTGGGAAGGCAGGGTGGGACGATTTCCGCTTCTTTTATTTTCTGATAGCCTGTGAAATAGATAATATGATGGACCTTTGCAACAAATTTTCTGTCACGATTTTCCTCAAGGCCTTTAAGGGTTGGGGAGTGTTTTTTTTTAGTGTAAACAGGAAACTCAACTCATTCGGTGCAGTTCCGGGTTTTTCTTTAACAGCTAGAGGTATGAATTTGAAAATCAGATAAAATATTTTTTAAAGAATAGTAGCTCTACATACATAAGCTGAAAATATATATAAATTTTACATGGTGCACACTAATCGGAGGATGATAATACATGTAAGGTCCACATTTGTAGTTTCGATTTTGATAATAGAACAGAAATGAAGAGCGTCAAGTCAGTTCTTGATGATGCCTGTCTTTGGATGTTTTACGGGTCTCTACCTCCTCCTAATACCAAATAGTTCTTCCGTAACAGTTTTCCTAAAACTATTTTCATGCAATCAAAGATTAAAATTTGTCATCATCATTCTTTAGCATTGTGTTCAATAAAAAACGATTTTATTTTTCAGACTACAGTACTCAGGACAACGTCATTTTTGAGTAGGCTAAACAGACGAAAAAAACAAGAAACAGTAATTATCGCAAAGCAGACGGCATTCAAAACAAAAAAAAAAAAGAATATGAAGACGCATTCCTCGTCTGTTTCACCACAGGTTCAGGCTCAGCGATTTTACATTATGCACCCCATCCCCCTAATCAGTCCATTTCATTCAAAGTTCTTCTCCACTCCTGCTGAGCATACAGTACAGCTGCCCGTCATGTGCTTCATACTAAGACCCATTCATTCCTGAGTCGAGTGAGGAAAGCATAGCGAATTACTTTTTAGTAAGAGTATAAATTATGCAGGGTGGATGCGGGTGAAAACGTAGGCAGGCTAGGGTTTGAATTTAAACCAGCGTGGTCATGATTACAAGCACGCGCACATCAGGGAAAAAGGCGCGCACTTTTGAAAAATATCTGCGCACACCAATAAAAAAACTATTTTTGTCCAACGTTCATTCCCATGCGTACAGTTGCACATGTTTGGGATTTTTTCGTCAAACTTTGCACACCATCAAAACATGTACGCAACCAGACTAGAAAAAATTATTGTGACATTATATGTTACAATATAGACACCAACCTGACTATTAGTGTCCAATTAATGCACCTGTAATACAACTCATCTGATGTGTAGCGACTACTCGAAGGCCGTGTCGAGACATAATGTTACAGACATCAGGTTGAGTCAGGCCATTCATTTTAACCTTGTTTTGAAATTGGATTGAATCACGACTGGTGTGTTGGAATGTGCATGTATCACACGGGAAACTCAGCATTGGTGAGAGCTATCACCAACCTGCGTTTCACCAGTGACATCGTTGAACTAGCAAGAGAAAAACATCCAGATTTTGCAACTTATGATATAATTCTAAAGTTTGAGATATTTGCAGACACGACAAAATATAATGATCACTACACGTACCACTTTTGGCATAAAAATGACAACGGAGAAAAACCGGAGACAGTCGCGAACTCCGATAATTATCTAGGTCAATTACTGATGTTTGACAAAAGATCAAAACCAAGAATTATATCGTGTCCAGATTAAACAACAGCGTTAACAAAACTGAAAGCTTTCTGGAATTGCAGTAGCATCCCAATATGTTCAAAGATCGGTTGATTAATGGGATCCCCGTCTGCGTATTCCTACATGCCTGTGAAGAATGAAATTGACGGCTGAATTAGATACGGTAACCGGTAAGAAAATAAAAGACATTAAGATGAAATGTTTTCAGAATCTCTTGGGTACCCACTGTAAAGATCTCAAAGATTATTTAAAGTAAACACTGTTTACCATGGCGGTGATTTCATGGAACTCACGCAGGAAGAGCAAAACGGTTATTCAATCATGTCAGGAGGCAGAAAAAAGAGATCCGATGATAATCTATTATCAGAGTGAACGAAAAGAGCAGATGACCGCGATACATGAAGAAAACCGCTAGGTAGACAAGATGCTGTGCAATGTTCCCTCTAAGCTGTGCGCATGTGCGCGCGCACAGCAGGGGGAAAAAGGTGCACACAATTGAGAAATGTATGCGCACATCACTGAAAAACAACAGCACGCACAAAATTATTTAAAAAAACAACTTTATATTTGCACACAATTGAGATTGTGTTGTAAAACTTGCCCAACACCAACAATTTACGCACGCAGACTACAAAAACAAATTAAAATTATTTTTTTATCAGTTCCCATTCTACCTTTCGGTGTATGGGTTCAGATGCCCGAGATGATCTTTCTCCAGGATGCCCTGTCCTGACATTTTCTGTTTCCTTCCAAAAAAATTAAATTTCTATGCTTCAATGTCTCTTTTATATCTTCTTCCCACTTTCTCCGAGTCTGCCTTTTGGGCTTTAGCACTGTATACTAAATTAGCTATTCTATTGCCCTTCATTCTGTTTACATGTCCAAACTATCTCAATTGATTTGTTTCTATCTTAGTTTTTATGCCATCTGCTTTGGTTTGATCTCTTATTGTTGTGTTTCTGGTTTTGTCTCTTTTAGTTGTCCCTACTACTCTTATTAGATATTTCATGTCAGCTGCCTGTACTCTACTGTATTCTCCACTGTCTAATATCCAGGTTTCGCTGCCATAGAGAGAGTAGGACGATAAACCGTATTGTATACTGCTATTTTGGTTTTTGTTAACAATTCTTGCTGACCTACAAATGCCTTTCCTAGATGGTTATATATTGCACTTGCCTTTTTCATTCTCTGGCTGATTTCTTCTCTTAGTTTTCCCTCTGAGTTAATCATTACACCTAGGTAATTGTAGCTTTGAACTTGTTCTAAATTGTTCCTGCCCAATTTAAAATTTAGTGTTTCAGCTTCCCTAGTTACTAACATTGTTTTGGTTTTCTTTGCATTTTCTCTCATTCCTCTTTTATTTAGTTCATTGTTCATAACGTTGATATTCGACTGAAGGTCACTTTCTGATTTTCCAAGCAGAACTAAATCATTGATCAATGAAAGCATTGTTACATTTACTGGTTTGAGCTTCCACATCCCTACATTCATTTTCTTCATTTTTGAGGATGCCTTTGCGACTGAATCCATAAATGTGATAAACAAAAAGAGGACTTAGGACACAACCCTGTATTATTCCTATATATACATCAAATTCTGCAGATATGTTTCCAGCTACTGTCACTGCACATATTGGTTTATTGTAAAAACTTTTAATGGCTTCTATTAGATTTTGCTCTATATTGTGTTCTTTTAAGGAATGCCATAGTTCGTCCCTCCTCACAACATCAAATGCCTTTTCTACGTCAATAAAACACAGGTGCAGGTCAATGTTTCTCTCAATTTTTCTATTATTTGTCTGATTGTAAATAGTATGTGGTCTTGTACACTTCTTCCTGGTCTAAATCCACTCTGATGTTCTTCAATCTGATCCTCTACTCTCTCCCTTCGTCTCATTTTCAGTATCCTGGCATATACTTTCCCTGGAACGTTAAGTAGTGATATTCCTCTATAGTTTGAGCATTCCATAGTTGATCCTTTCTTATGTATTGGTACTACCGTTCCCTGTTTCCAGTCGTCTAGCACCTGTTTGGACTTCCATGTTTGTTGGCATATTGCATGTAGTAGTTTGTCTGCCTCTCTTCCTTGGTTTTTAATAATTTCTGGATAAACTTGATCTGCTCCTGGGGATTTTCCTAATTTCCTTTTCTTTTAGCTGTTTGGATTTCTTCCATTGATACATCTACATCTTCAGCTGCCTCATCTCGTGTTACTTTTACTAATTGATCTTTACTCCTTGTTTCATACGTTCTGGAGGGATTATGTAATTGGTGAAAATGCTTCCTCCATGTTTCCATGATTTCGCTGTCTTCTTTCATTATTTCTCCTTTGGCATTCTTAATTTGTTGTATTGGGCATGCTTTGGTCTTTCTTGTGCTCTTCATTGCCCTCCCCCCCCCCCCCCCCAGAACAGCTTTTGATTTCCTTGATAGTTTTCTTGAAATTGACGTCTTTGTCCAAATTCTTCCCATTGTTCCTGTTTTCTTTTCCTTACTTCCTCTTTGGCGATAGTTCTTTTATTCACGTAATCTATCCTATCCTCTGGTCTCTTTGTTTGCAAGTATTTCTTCCAGGCATCCTTCTTTTCTTTGATCTTAGTCTTGACTTCTCATTCCACAATGCTGTTCTTTTTCCTATCTCCTTTAATTTGTTTCCTACCACAGACCTCTTCAGTACAACTGAGGAGTGTTTATTTATACATCTGCTCCTTTTCTTCCATTGTGCTATCATTCAGATCCATCTGTCTTTCACTGATAAATCTTTTTATCCTAGATTGGTGTACCTGTTTTACTACTGTAGTAAGTGGTGATCACTAATTATTTCTGCTCCTCTGTTTACTCTTGCATCTCAATGTCCCGTAATTTCTGGGAGCTGCTAACTATTATGTAGTCTATCATTGACTTTTCAAACCTGTCCTCATTCACTCTTGTATATTTGTGGATATCTTTATGAGGGAAAAAAGGTGTTGGCTATTTTCATGTTATTCTTTAATCAAAAATCTATTAGTCTCTCTCCATTTGGAGAAGTTGGTGTCTCTCTTGCTTTACCTATTACTCCTCCTGACGTTTCTACATTGTTGCCTACTCTAGCATTTAAATCTCCTAAAAGTTTAGTAAAAGCACTAGTTCCTGTTTGGGTTTAAGATTCTCTGCAGCTATTTGTAAATCGTTTTCGAAAATATCTTCTTCTTCTTTAGTTGCGTCTTCGTTTGGTCCATAAGCTATTAATAATTTAATTTCTCGTCCTTTTTGGTTTAATATTTACCTCTAATAGCCGTGGGCTTATACATTTCCAACTTTCTAGTAGCTTTTCATGTCTTTTATGCTCTAGGAGGCCTACTCCTGCTCTAGCTCTATCTTTGGCATCTACTCCTGAGAAGATTAAAATGTGATTCGGTTCTATATTTTCCATTCCTTGTCCTTTTTTCTTTGTTTCTGTAATGGCTACTTTGAATGTTTCCATTTCTTCAACTAATTCTAACTCTTTTCCATTTATTGCCCTAACGTTCCATGTTCCAAAAATCACAGTCCGTATTCGTTTCCAAGTTCGTCTTCGAAAGATTAAGCCAGTTATATTATATTTATTCTTTCTCTGAATCTGTTTGTTTTTGGATAAGCAGGATTAGCCCACTGAACCCTAGGTAGATAGTGGAGCTGCCACCTTGAGGCCCCTACCAGGCCTTGTTATTTTCTGTCAGCCCTTAGTCATTCAAGACCAGCCTGCAAGGCAATATGTTGTTATTTCCTGTCAGGGTTAACTCCCTTAGCCTTTGGTCAACCAAGACCGGCCTGCAAGGCAGCAGGTTGTTTTCTGTCAGGGATAACCCCTGAGCCTTTGGTCGGCCAAGACTCGCCTGCAAGGCAACAGGAGACTCGTGGAGGGCGGTATCATCTACTCCCCGTACAGGTGCCTACCTGTCCACTGCCCGGAAAATAATAATATATATTATATAAAATAAAGGAGGCATTGAGGTGGCGTCGGCGGCCAAGCGGTTAGGCTGCCGGACTGGGGATCATGAGGTCCCGAGTTTGAATCCTAGCAAAGCCAGGTCCGACGCTGTGTTCCTTGGGAAAGACAATCAACACACATTTTCCCCACTTTACCCAGGTATAAATGGATACAAGCACTAGCTTGGGAGTAAAAACTGCATCAGACTAGCGTCCTGACCAAGAGGTGATTCTTGCATGTGTTCAGCGCCTGACAGGTCGCTTGTATTTGTGCTCTCAGTGTTCTGTTCTTTCTTTCTTTCTTTATCAGTTTCCGTTCTACCTTTCGGTGTATGGGTTATGTGTTCTGTTCTATTTATCGGATTTATATCTATTTCAAGACATCTTTTGTACCTATGTTTTTGAAAGACGTAAGTTTTAGATTTGACTTTTTTTTAATATATAAATTTCAAACATGTTAATAAGCTAGTTATTTAACAGTACCGGTTTAATTATTCACAATGGATCTTTTCACATATGCAACTGTAGTTTTAAAACCTTTCAACTCTTGTTCTGAGAGTCGCACTCAGTTATAAAAACAACAACACTGTGTTATTTCACTCTTCCCAGCTCCTGGGTCTGTTTCACTGGAACTGCCACCACTCTGCAGGCGACCGAGGGGAACATGGGGCGGTGTGAGAAAACGTGGCAAGAACACGGACGAGTCTATCAAATATGTCATCTTTCGATGCCCCAAATCCTCTACACGAGACTGTGATGCATTCAACCTTGCACATATCCAACGCAATGACATGACAGAAAAAAAAACAAAAACAAGAAACTACACATCGGACTGCTCAACGCACGTTCTATCAACAACAAAGGCATTCTAAATATGATCTTATTACAGAAAAAGAAGCAGACATCATTGTCATCACAGAAACATGGCTTAACAATGAAAACATCCCGACAAATATTTTACCTGAAGGATATTCCTACTTTGCCGCAAATAGACAACAAAGAAGAAGTGGGGGAATTATGACTATTTTTAAAGACAACTTGGACATCAAAGACATCTCTCTAAACAAAACGTATCGAACTATTTTGAACACAATGAAACTTTATTAAAACTTGAGGGACACAATTACCGTCTCATTGGAATCTATCGACCACCATGTTCACAAACAAAACGACTGAAACTAACTGATTTTTTTTATGAATTTGAAAATTTTCTTTCGAAAAGTCCTCACAAGCAGGAAATCTTGTCATTGTCGGTGATGTTAACATTCATTTTGACGACACCAAACATTCAAACACAGTAAAACTTAAATCTCTTTGAGTCAGCAGGACTTACACAGCACATTAATGAGCAAACTCATATATGTGGACATATATTGGACTTGTTCCTTGTTGGGAAGGATGATCCATTTTTTCAATCTGTGAGTGTGGAAGAATGTGCCATATCAGACCACAATTACATATCATCATTTTTCAACATCATCAAACCTAGTCCCACGTGTAAAACCATCTGCTACAGGAAAACAAAAGAAATTAACATAGAAATCTTAAAAATGAAAATATATATCAAAGAGCCAACTTATAAAAAAAAAAACAACAAGAACTGAAAACAACATTTGTGATTGAGGTCTACAACAAAACCCTCACATCTATTTTGGACAAAATGTGCCCAGAAGTTTGAAGGAAAATTGTCATTCGACCGAAGAGACAATGGTACATGCCCGAAATTTGAGAGGTAAAACATGAACTTCGCCGTGCAGAAAAAACATGGAGGAAGACAAAACTTGAAGTGCACAAAGTAAACAAATTTACATCGAAGTCAAAAACAGACGGAACCATCTGATCAACGATACTCGTACAGAATTTCTGAAGGATCAGCTAACATCATGCAGTCAAAATACTGCAAACCTGGTCAAAACCCTAAATGACTTCACGAAGCCGGGGAATCATCAGCAGAACAACATCCCAACCTGTGAATGCCTGAGTGAACTGGCACAGCGATTTGCAGATTTTTTTACTCAAAGATCTGTGACATCAGGATGTATCTGGACACCATACCCTGCGCGCTACCAATTGACGTAACACCAGCTTTGAAAACATCGGGAAGTTTTAACACCTTCAGGCCAGTAACAGAAATGGAAGTTTAAATGATCCTCAAGCAAGTTCCAAATAAAACATGTTCACTAGACCCTCTCCCAACTTGGCTAATTAAGAAATGTCCTAAAACCTCTGTACCGATTATTACTTACATTGTAAATTGTTCCTTGTCTTTACCTGATATGCCATGTAATCTGAAACATGCTATTGTGAAACAAATCCTTAAGAAACCATCTTTAGATAGTGAGCAACTTAAGAATTTTAGACCTGTGTCTAACCTAAGTTTAGTCTCTAAAATAATCGAAAAGATTGTGTCACAAAGAGTGAACCAATATCTCATTGAAAATTCCATTTTTTCCCAAATTTCAATCTGCTTACCAACCCAACCATTGTACAGAAAGTGCATTGATGCGGGTACACAATGATTGTCAAATATCTTGATAGTGGAAAATCTGTTCTCTTGATTACTTGAAAAGACTTTAAATGATTCAATGAGTTTTCAAATTTAGTGGACAAGTCCTTGACTGGTTTAGATCTTACTTGTCTGACAGAACACAATCTATAATGATTGACCATAAATTTGAATCTAATTCTGTCCCCCTAAAGTATGGTGTACCTCAAGGTTCAGTTCTTGGACTGCTTTTGTACACCTCAACACAGAGCCCCTTAGTGCTATTATAAACAGCTTCAATGTTATTTATGCTGATGACATCCAGCTCTATTTCCTATTTTGTATCGATGATGAAATGTTTGTCACCAGAAAGACTGAAGAATGTGTTAGTAGGAATTAAGTCATGGATGATATCCAAATAAGCTAAAATTGAATAAGGACAAGACTGAAATTATGCAATTGAGTAAGAAAACTTCGAGTAACAACGTTTTTGTTAAAAAAAAAAAGTTAAAATAGCAGAATCAAGTATTGATGTTACATGTAAATATGTTCGAAATCTTGGTTGTTATTTAGATCATGAACTTTTGATGATAGAACATGTTACTAAAACAATTCAGAGCTGCAATTTTCATTTGGAGAATATTAGCAAGATACGATTTATTTTAGCCCAAGAAACAACAAAAATGCTTGTTACATCACTTATTCTTAGTCGTATGGATTTATTGCAATGCTCTCTTAACATCTGCACCAAAATATTTGATTCAGAGATTGAAAAAGCTTCAGAATAAGGTGGCTAGGCTAATTAGCTTAACTAAACAAAGTGAGCCAATTGTGCCAGATTTAAAAGAACTACACTGGCTCCCAGTAAGTTACAGGATAGATTTTAAGATCCTTTGTTATTGTTACAAATGTTTAAATGGTCTTGCCCCATCCTATTTACAAGAGCTGGTCAGTTTTTACCAACCTAAAAAATATAAAGATCATCAAATTCCCTCTTATTCTTAATCACCATGTCAACTAAAAGATCATTTTAATGTTGTTAAAACAGTAACTATATAATTTTATTTTATCTTTTATCTTAATTTTCTAAAATCTTAAAATTGTTGTTATTACTGTGCATTTATATCATCTGTAATTGTGTTGATGTTATTGTACTGTAAAGCGCCAATAAATGCATTATTATCATTATTATTATTATTATTATTATTATTATTATTATTATAATATATATATATATATATATATATATATATATATATATATATATATCTGTCACCAATCTATCTCTATCTGTCACCTAATGAGAACAATCTTAACAAGTTACAAAAAACTCCAACAAACATGTCAGTTGTGATGGAGCTGAAATGGAAGGCTCAGATCTTGAATGAAATAAAAATATGAAAATCAGAATCTAGATCTAGTAATAAA
Organism: Doris montereyensis; assembly: GCA_037039925.1. Classification (NCBI taxonomy): domain Eukaryota; kingdom Metazoa; phylum Mollusca; class Gastropoda; order Nudibranchia; family Dorididae; genus Doris; species Doris montereyensis. The sequence goes on from JAXRKP010000706.1 coordinate 99,949, forward strand.
AAGGTGAGAGAAGATAGAGAGAAGGAGGAAGAAATATATATGATATATGAGGCGGATGAAGATAAGCGAAAATGGAGAACCGAGATACAGAATGAAATAAAAATATGAAAACCGTAAGTAATAAAGAAGGTGAAGAAGATAAGAGAAGGAAGAAATATATATATATATATATATATATATATATATATATATATATATACTCTCTCTCTCTTTTATATATAGAGAGAGAGAGAGAGAGGGAAGAGAGAGAGAGAGAGAGAGAGAGAGAGAGAGAGAGAGAGAGAGAGAGAGAGAGAGAGAGAGAGAGAGAGAGAGTGATTATGGGAAACAAGAACGAAAAAATAGAATAACTGTAAAACTAGATAGATCTATATCTCACTGGGTCTAGAAAGAAGAAATGATAGAGAATGAATGAATGGAAGTATCAATCAAGGCAAAAATTTACACTGAAGGAGAAATATATACAAATTACAAATGTATCGATGCAATAAGGAAACAGAGTAATCAACTTATCTGGAAATTTCAAAAAAATGCCAGTAGACACTAGCTGATGCTTTCCAAGTTATCGAAGTTTTAAGTATTTTCTCCTTGATGATAAAATAGGGTGTATTCCGTGAAAATGACAACTCCACTAATAAAGACAGAACAAAGACAAAACTACTTACAATAATATACATGCAGAATCGGCCGAAGCAATTACCATGAAACAAAAGTTGAAGAGGGTCAGAAGTTAGGACAGGCACTAAAAATAGAACCTCCCAAACAAAACGACTGGGCACTAAACAAAAAGAAGAGTGAGATCAGTAGATCACATGAGTCCGAAATTAGGTCTACGGTATGTACAGAATGTAGTAATGATGCAGTGGATTGCTCATGTCAGGCTATGTGTATCTTATCTCATGTCATCTAGATTACATGATGGATCTTGTCGAACAATCTTACTCAATCGTTTTCTTGGACAGCATGAAAGTCAAACGTGACTTGTGATTTTCTGACTCCGAGAGAGAAAAACTAGATCTAACCCGTGATTCTATCTTTCCTAAGAATTATATAGATTCTAGATCTAGATTTAGTTCAATGATATGTTAATGCAAGGATCTTGATCCAGATCAGATATCACCCAGCTTAGGAATAGGTCTGTAAATATTCTAGAGAGCTAGGTCTAGAGCTAGAATCTAGAGGCTAGATCAGATATCAAGATCCCCAGAGATACTTCACTGATGCCTTTCGAATATGGAATATAATATGAATCATTGTACTTTATATTAACGTTGTTCACACAGTCTTGGCTATCGAGGAAGTACAAACATTAAACAAGAATAATAATGTCAAAGACAAAGTGTCTCTAGATCTAGATCTAGATCTATACATCAAGAGTGCTTTTTATTTTTATAAGAATTCAAAATTCAATTAAAACTCTTAAAGTCCGAAACAAATCGGCATGAAGTGATCTAGATCTAGATTTCTACATCTCTGGACTATAGATCTAAGATTCTAGACATATTTGTATTTTTCACTTCCAGCAAACAGAACAAGACAAATAATGGAGTTGTCTTCATTACATCTCAAAATCATCATTTTGTTTTCTTTTTGATAATGACATTCCTGTTTGGCATGATTCCATTGATTTTTATCAGATACATTAAAAAGGTGTCTGACAGAGCCTCTAAACATGAATCAAGCTTTAATACCAACATAGCTCATGATGAGCCACAAAGGAATAAGTTGTCACGCTATAAGAGGATGATGAGTTTTTTGAGTTGTTTTGCTGCTGGAGTATTTCTGGCCACTTGTTTTCTTGAATTATTGCCTTCAGTTCAGCGCAATCTTCTTCATATCTTGACAGAAAATGCACCAGTCTATTCTGGATTCCCAGTAGCAGAATTTGTCATGGTTTTAGGGCTATTTATTATTCTTGTGATTGAACAGATTGTTCTTACCATTAAGGAGAGACCATCCTCATCCAGTGAATATTCCCAGATACCAACGAAGATCAACCAATTCTTAATCACAATAATCATAGTGAAGTACACTCTTCAATTGTTGAAGGTGAGGAAGAGAATCATTCATCGGAATTGTCGTATCAACATCAGCATTCCCTTGGAGGTATATGTGATGAGCCACATATTGTATCTAGTCCATCCCATGAGCATGATGAGATAAATGAAAATATACCAAAGCCCTCTGAGAGTGCTCAACCTGACAGACTACAAAGACAAGGTTCAAGGTATTCTACGGAAAGTTATGTTGATAGCTATGCGCCACGACATGATCATCACCAGCCACATTCCCCAGCAGATCACAATCTCCAAACACATTCTGTTCTGAGGCAATGTTATTACTATTGGCTTTATCTTTGCATTCTATCTTTGAAGGCATCACTGTTGGTCTTCTGACAAACAAGGAAAAAATTCTAAATATTTTTGCTGCCCTTACTCTTCACAAAAAGTATTCTGAGTTTCAGCTTGGGTATGAACTTGATGCAGAGTAAGATTTCGATACCATCTGCGATTAAATCTATTATTGGCTTTTCTGTAGCAGCTCCTGTTGGTGTCGTCATTGGTATTGCAATCACAGATTTGTGGACATCAACAAATTTCTGGTATTGTACATGGTCTTTTGCAGGGAATTGCCTCTGGAACATTTTTGTACATTATCTTTTTTGAAATACTTCCCAAAGAGTTCAATTGTGAAGTAGATAAATTTTGAAAGTTTTTTTGATTATTGGCTATTCGACAGTTACAGGAATTCTCTTTCTTGGGCGATGATGTTACAGAGCCACTTTGTAAAGTGCTGAATGATGATGCAGATTAGTCCATTGTTTATGAATATAACACTATAATCAACATGTGTAGTCAAATGTTCCATCTTTGCCAAATTCTATTATAGTTATAGATTCTTTTTTACTCATAAATTTTGTGGGAAAGTTATACTTAAAATTAAAATGAAAAAGTCAGCTACACAGAATGGAGCAGGTAAAATGTAACCATAATAGAGCAGAAGAATGCACTAAATTTTATTTTATACTTCCCTATTATGTTTGTCACACTCACAATCTGCTTGGGAATGATAATGGAGGGGGGGGGGGGGAGAGGGGTTAACATGAAAAGAAACCTCTTCTTTTTCCTCCCCCAATTGTGCTTCCCCCCCATTATAATTACAGTGTAACACGCATTCGTCGAACTTGTTGGTGCAACAGAAACGGTTCGAGGAATCCGTGATTCGTGGAACACTGAGAAAGTACTGTAGGACAAGGGAAACAACCTTTGCATGTACTATTACTATGCACAGTTGTCCACAATCATAGCAACTGTTGAAACCAGACAAAAGAACCTTCTCCAAATCGTCATTTTTTACAACTCAGTCACTTTATCTGGTTGGCAAGATGAAGCTTGTTCAATCTTATCCCTGTTTTTGATGTACATTGACAGGGTAGATTTCGGAATGTTGAATTCTTTGCAGATGTCCGTTTTCTTTAGTCCTTTATCAACTTCAGCGAGGATCTTTTCTTAGTTTCGAGAGTAAAAACAGTCAATTTTCTTTTCTCTGCCATTTTCCTGCAATGCAAGTGATGCGTTGACTGAGACTGAGACTGGAGGATGTAAGCACTGAGCAGTAGATAGACCCTAGTAGTAATGGGCTACAACTACACATGCTAGGCTTCATGCCCTGTTCTGACTACGATTTACTATGTCAAGCATGGTGTGGGCTATTTATAGTCACCGGCTAGGCTCCGCATGCTGTTTACTACTACGGCAAGCATGGATCTACGTTACCATGGTGTAGGCTATTTTTAGTCACCGGCTAGAGTACTTTCAGACCAAAATTAGGTAAAATTTTCTCAGACTGCTTGAGAAAATAGTTCGAGGGAATCCGTTAAAAGGTTCGACTTTGGCGTGAAAAAATGTTAGAAAACAGAGGAAATAATTCGGGACAATACAGGTTGTTCGAGAATCTAGGAATTCGACGACCGCGTGTTCGACAAATGCGTGCTGCACTGTATACTATAATTTATAGACGAATGAGGGGGGAGGGGTAGAATATGCACTCACTATGTATTTTAAGAAGATCTCAAGAGTGTCCAGATTCAGTGAGTTGTCATTTGTTTCAGGCTCAGGGAATAGTTATTTTAAAGAACATTTTGTTTAAATAGTCAAAATCGTGGATCTTTTGGTTAAACATCAGCCCATTATAATTATTTGTGAAAGGAACAACTATGTGAAAAGTTTTTTATGTGTACTTTTGAAACTTTCTATAACTTTTATAAGCCAGACTTTAAAAGATGTGCAATGTTTCATGCTAGTGATCATTCATTTAAAAAACTTTTTTGTTTTGTTCTGCTCCTTCCCACCATCTACCTGCTGGTGTTACTGCTGCTGCTGCTACGACTATTACTACTCCTACTACCACTACAATGCACTACAGTAGCCTTTTCACATTCAGGGGCCTACACTGTATTGTCAGACAACTTTCCCTACATTCAGGGGCCTACACTGTATTGTCAGACAACTTTCCTTGATTCTATCTCCCTTGTATTATGAGCTGAGAGCGTTTTGTGAAAACAATGTCATTTTTCTTTTTAGCTTCAAGTTATCACTGGCACAATGGTTGGCGGTATAACAAGATTTGTGTGTACACATTAACGAGAAAAGAGGACCCAGAAAGTTCTTTGGGGACAACTGAAAGTAATGGTTGGGACTAGATCAACTTTCACTTTCAGCAACTACTTTTTTGTGTTTCCCTTTCATTACATTTTGCCAAATCATACTTTTGCAAAATCTCTTTCTTGTTCTGTTCGTTTATGATTTCAAGTTGGACGAAATCATTTATATGGTATAGCAAGATCACCTGTAACTAATCCGTTAATGAAAACTGGTTGTATAAACTTTTTGACAATCATTATTTTTTTTTCGAAATAAATTATATATATACACTCAAACCTTGTTTTTATACTGCCAACTGTTGTACCAGTGGTAACTTGGCGTTATAAAGAAAAGTGTTTTTCAGTATTAGTAGTATTACAAAGAGAGAGATAATCAATACTTGACGAATCAATTAGAACCATAAACGATCACTGATAGTAGTGAGATTGACATGATAGCTTCTGAAAAGCTATTGTAGTATTATATACATGTAGTAATAATCGCTCACTAGTCTCTTATGTAGTCTAGAAAAAAAACAACATTCACAGAAACACCCCTACCTCAAAATGGATTAGCCTAGGTATGACACTGCTTTGAAGCCTAACTCTCGCCACTTAATTCAACCCAATCATACTAATAGCCATGCCTGCCCCTCCAAGTGAATGTCAGGATTCATTTGGCTGACCTAAGCGGTGGGCAATAAATGTTGTCTCCAAAGCTTTGGTACTCTCACTCTCATATATAAAAAAAGCCTTGTGTCACTAGTGTCAGTGTCATTTCTGTACCACTATAAGTGTAAGAAGAGTACTAAGACATACATTGCTCCTAGCTTGGTTGGTGCTGGTAGTGCGCTTTCTTTTCATGTGAAGTGATGGGTGCCTACACACAGGTCAAGATTTGTTCTGTTTCTTGTATCTGTCATCTTTGTTCCTATGGAGGGCTTTAATATTATTTAATTAATGTCATTATCCTTCATTTTTGATGCTCCCTTGCATTGCCCCTGCATTGCAAGTCTTGGACCCCATAAATAATAACAATCCCAACCGGTATTTTAAGTCTGCTAAAGCGATACTCCCAATATCTGCTCCTATATAATTTTTCATTTGACACATTTTGCAGCATTTGTTTTCCATCAAATTGATTTTTATTTGAAATTATGCTCCCACAATATAATTTTGGCTTCAAATTAAAATGGAGGTTATTTTTTGTACTTTTAATGAATTTCTTCCTATGCTCTACAGTATCGTTTATTTTTCATTTTTCTCATTGTGCTTGCAAATGTTTTTTAATGAGATACATGTTATTTGTTGTCTTGCCAATAGACCATTAAGTTTCTGGTAATTTTCTATTCAGTAGGGTTATTTATTGTGATGGAGTCTGGTGGGTATACATTGCTAACAATCAGCTCTCAAATCAGCTCTTCTCTTTATTGAATTCTTCTTTATTTTTCTTCAGAATGCTACTACTACTAGTTAGTACTGCTGATTTTAAGCATGTGTTTCTTATTTCATATCTACATTAAGGTGCATTGAATGCAAATACAATTAGAATTTCACCACTTACAGCTTTAGTGGCATGTGTTGCTATTGTAATTAATTGTTGTAGAATCTGTTAATCATTTAGCTCATATTTTCTTCTGGTTGCAATGAATACCTTTTCATTTGCGGGGATAATATTTTAAGATGCATTAATGCTGCCTGTTCTTTTTAGTTATTTTCTTTATCCTAGAATATTTAAAAATAGATATTGAAAGTTGACTGACATTGTGATTTTCTATTTACCTAGTCATGATTTCAAGTTTTCTTCTCATGTCGTTATCCAAAATACATGAATACATGCAGCTAGATTGTCAAATGGAAATTTTGGAAAATGAGAAAACTGTGTTTGAGCTAGGTCAGGTTTGGGATAATGTTTAGAACCATTGCAATGCAATTTCAATTACAAGTACTTAGCTTGAGTCACAAAATATGAATGGTAAATTGTTAATTTAATGTTTTCATTGCTGTTTTTCATCATGTGCACCTTCTTAGCTGAAACTGCATTGACATTAAATGAAATGTTGAAATGATAAATATTTATGTTTTAAGGTTGTGGCAGGACTTAGGTGCCCACCACTTCCACACCCTCCCCCCATATTCATCCCCCCAGTAAAAGTATACCCTTACAATATTTACAATGGTAATATTTTTATGACTGTCTAGAGGTGGTTGTAAATGTCATTCAATTTGAGAATAGACATCCATTTGCATGCCATGAAATTTTTAAAAAATAACATATTTTTAACACCTATATATACATTAAATTGTTGTGCGATTTTTGGTATTTTAAGTACACTTAATGCCCATTTTGAACTTTATCTAGTCCATTTATTATAACAAACAAATATGGTGTCCAGTTTTAACCTCAAGAGTAGTCAGTGTCATTCTGGCATGTTAAATTATTACATTCTTATTTTATATGCACTTGACATATAATATTTATTGTTTACAGCATAAGATTTTGTATACATTTAATATATATATATATAACATTTTTTAAATTCCATTAGTTTGAAAAAAACAAACTCATGCATTTATAAAAGACATTTATAAAACTCCTCTTGTCTTTGACATGAAAACTACTAAATTAGTTTTTGATATTAGAGCTATGGTTATACCCGAAACGTCACGTGTTTGTTCTGTCTTTATTAGTGGAGTTGTCACTTATTGTCATATTTCACCTTCAATATTAGAGCTAATAAATACTATAAATCCTGTTCATGTGTTGTATTTTGTGTGGAATGAAATCTTGACTTTTGCCTGGCAAGTGACTTCATTTTATGAAAATGTGCACTTTACACAAATTTGCAGGTTTAAACAGTCGTTTTAGCTGTCCATATATATTTATACACTAATTTTGGTGTTATTTACTGATTCGGTTAATGAAAAAATTTCCCTGATTTTTTGTACAAACACACACATAATATATCTCATATAGGCCTATAATAATACAAAATACATTGTGTAGAGTTGTAGTAAGTTGAATAAAGTTATAATACAACAAAAGTGGTCTAAGAATATGCCCCTTTCTAGATAACAAAAAATTGTGGTGGTAGTAAGCAAACGGCAAATGTCAACACACAAAGAAAAGCTATGACCATGATTAAATGTAATTCTGACCCTACCTGTCAATCATGCAATAAGCATCTATCAGTTAAAGAAGGGACAGGTCATCCTTGGAGGGGCAGAACCTTATGTAGCTGGTGGTCATTGATTTCTACTTGACAAGCATGCAACAAATCAATAAAGTTTCTGCAATAACCTGCACCATTTTTAGTTAGGGATGTATCTTTGATTTAATTTGCTTGAATTGTATACACAACGTACGTGAAGGCATGCCGATTTAGATCATTGTTCGTTTTGCCCACACAAAACATGGTCACCGTCACGCCATGCTGTCTGGCAAGTAGAGTAAGATTCATTGTCAACGACTTATGCTAGACGGTGACCATTGTTTCCTTGTCCAAGGTAGATCATATTGGCACCTTGCTGTCTGGCACTACTGGCAGGAAAAGAGAGACTTGGCTATCACTACTATCAACACCTATTTATTACAGCTGAGAGGCATGACTCTATCATCAACGCTTCTAGTTTAACTTTAATTGAAATGCCCTCATTTGTAATCTATGAAAATTTGTTTTTTACAATTTTGAAAATTTGGTGTCTGTTAAAATGGGTGTTGTAAGCCAGTCTGGGTGTGTTGTTATTGGGTCAATTTACATAGAAAAAATTCTGTTTCCTGAGAGATAACGTGGTGGAGGAGGACTGTGGTGTAAGGCACTGTGTTCTTAGACTGCTACTACTGTATTTGTATATTTTACCTTCCTTCTTTGGCTTCTAATTCTATTTGGAAGAGTTATCTAAATTACCATTTTATGTCAAAACTCCATGTTGAATTGTGTGTCTTTTCTTTGTTTTATAAATGCTATATTAGTTACAAAATGTGTTCACTCCAATTTCTTTCTATTCAGTCAAAAAGAGGTTCTGATTCTGAGGTAAAAAAATAACAAGAGATATCATTCCTATTTCTCATTTCTTTTATTCCATAGATTACATCACAAATTCACTTTATCATCATTATTATACATAATATATTCCAAAGGTGATTATATTTTGGTATTCTTTGCTTGTTATGACATTTTCAATATATGAGAGAGTATTGGAAACCATATTACCTGTATTCTGTTAACTAGCTCCTCTGCAGTGTCATTTTTAATAGATATTTAATAATAATTAACAGCCTGATTTATATTTAAAAATACCACAGCTTCTTTACTTTTAAATGAATTCTCAACATGATCTGTTCCTGGCTAGCTGGTTTTTTTCCACTGTTCTTATTTTCTTAAACTTAAAGAATCTCCTACTAGTATCTTAAATCTGAATAATAAGATTAAGATATTTATACATACATCTTTAACTAGCACACACATAAAAGCATGATTATTCAAGGCATATGCAATGTGTGAATGTTTCCTCAAATTAGTCCAACCATACTATTTTTTATTTGTTTGTTATGGCATAGATCTGCACATTAAAATTAAAGGTAGGCATATACTATAAAGAATACCCCCCCCCCCCCCCCCTGAAATCTGAAAATAATACTTTGAACATTATTATAATAATTATATAAACATGTAGCATATTAATATATGTTTGTGGCCTGATCAAATTCATAGTTTGCTGGTATAGATATATACATAAAAATATATATGATATATATGGATATTATTCAAATATGTAGTTAAGTGGTATGTAAGTATATTGATCAAATCTATATAAACAAAATTATAATGTTCTTTCAATTTTAGTTTAAAACTTATGCTTGTTTTCATTTTCAATCATTTGGCAAAGGCTAATTATAACAATTACAAATCTCAATTGCAGTCAAAGGAAAACAGTTTTTTGTTCACTTCTCTGTGGTATTTTGTTGTACTTTATATGTCTGCTAGCTCGTCAACATTAAATCTTGAAAGATTTCTCCTCACTCCTAGTATTTCCTAATCCTGGTGTGGGGGTTTGTATATATATATATATATATATATACATTGTATTCAGATCTCCTTTTGTCCTTTCATTCGTGAAATTGTTCTATTTTTTCTGGCTCAAAATTCTGGATGAAATGCATTCAGAAATTATCCTCTCTTAATTATTATGAGTAATGTTCCAATGTGTTGAAAACTTGAATTATTGCTCAAATTTGGGAGTGCTTGTGGGTGTAAAAAATAATGGTATTTCTTTTCATCTGGGATTCTTTCTTTCTTCTGAGTTTTTATTCTGAAGTTGAGATAAGAATAAGATATATATATCCTGTGTTAATACAGATCTAAGGAAATCTGGGATGAAACAATAATATATACATACATATATATATATATATATATATATATATATATATATATATATATATATATATATATATATATATATATATATATATATATACTTATACTATCAACATCTGTGCCCTCAATGAATGCAATAAAAAGTAGAATTAATAATATTGTCGCCGTTTTAATCTATGATATCATCGTGTCACTTCTGTGTTAATTGTGATGTTTGAATTTTAACTGTTCCTAAAGAATTCAGCGTATGCCTACTGTTTTGGTTTATCATTTCTCATTTGCTGTCTGTCATTCTAAGCCATTCTTTTTCTTTTCAATTTCCAGTGCCTTATCATGTATGGGTGATTGGCTGGCAGGACTGATACTGTAGTACTGATAGATTCTACTCCTACTTTCTCTTTTCACTTTCACATCTTTCATCTTGCTGTTTCATCGTGGATGGTTAGCCAGTGATGCTGTGACATCCCAAGGCCACTTCCATTGACATGTGTAAGGGGTAGTGATGCAAATGAATTAGTATGAGTAGTTTATATTTTTAGTCTTGTCTAGCTCTTTTTGCTGCAACTGCTATACTGAAGCACTTTGTGGAATACAGGTTGGTAGAGTTAAAAATGTAGATGGATCAACTTAATGTTAACAAACATGCATTTGATGATAGAATCTAGGTGTAGCAAATGTTTTCAATTTGATTTAATCCTCAATCTGGCTTATAGAAACTTCTGTGGTGGCCATGTTCATTAGGGGTGAGATGAATAAGTGAAAAAAAAGGGCAAAATTTGATGCCAGAGGTATAGGTATAGATAGATAAGAATACATTACTGAAACCTCATAAGTCAGGGAATGATTTTCTATCGTTACGAGACGATAAGGATGAATTATGGTGACAATAACTATAACCTTTTACAGTCGGACGGATGGTGAAGTAGCTTTTATTTTTTCCATTTCAAACGCCCATAAATTCTTTTAGACATTTTTTTAGAAACTTTTTTTTTTCCTTTTGTCAAAATGTATAGACAATGAGTTTTCAGAAAAATGTAGTCATACGGATTTATGGCATCAATTGACATCCATATGCCTATTTATAACACATGGATAAAGCGCCCAGAAGAAAAAATTGTGATTGTTTAGTGTAAATAGTGGAAACATGCATGAATTTTAGTTACAGAAATAAAAATAAAGCAAAAGATATGTATGAACTAACTTTTTCAAATTATTCTTGTTTTTATGTCACTGGAAAAACTGATATGAGATGAATACATGATCTGAATGTTGTCCCTCAGGCTTAAAATTAATAAAATCTACTTATCTGTACGAAGTGTCATCACTGTTCCTACTGAATCCTAGATTCCACCTCATCTTCATCACTTGAGCTACCATTGTCATCACTTATGTGAGAAATTCCATCAAAGTCATCTTCACTATCAGTCTAATCATTAGTATCGATATCAAACAGATTTCTTATAGTGTTAAATGACCTAGAATTAGCATCATTAGATGATCCTTCACCTGGATCTGACAACTGACATTGTAAAATCAACAAAAGCCGAAAATCTAAGCTGAGAAATCTGTCTTGTTTCAGCATTTTCGATTGGCATGAAAAATCCTGAATTTTATTGTAATAAGCAGTTGCAGTATGCATTATCAATTATATTTCTATCTTCCGGTTTGCTCGATATTTTCCGTATCTGCACTTTTAATGGGGCTTCAAGGAGATGCGATCGATAACGGCCTATGATAGGCTACGGGCGCCAAAGATCGGGTAATAATGGGCCATGATCGGCCGCAGACGCCACAGATCAAGTAATAACAATGATCAACCCTTTGGCCAGTTCAAGGGTTCAGCTATAAAACAAATTAAAAAAAACATGCGGTGTAGTATATATATATATATATATATATATATTTTTGGCACAGACTTCCGAGTTTTTAAATCATACATTACAAGTAAACTGCCCCATACTCATATTTTCAAATTTCACTACAACACTTTTCTTCAGTTTTCCAAAATCAAAATTTTGTAAGTACATGTAATGTTAGTAATAATGCCAAGTATAGACTAGTATTAAACAAATTCTGTTTAGTACATAAGACTGAATGGTAAAAAGAAAAAAAATGATAACCAAAATCTTTTATTTTAGGTGGGCAGTTTGTTGGGGTTTTTGGTAGGTCCTTCTTTCCTATTACTCTTTTACATGTCTTTCATCTTGTCGTTTCCTCTTGATTCACCTACGGGCGGTTGGCAGGTGCTGATGGTAGGTCCTACATGTACTTTCCTTTCACTCTTTTCACTAATCTTTCTCTTGCTGTTTCCTCTTAATTCATCCTGAGGTAACTGCTTATGGCGGGTGAGGAAATTTAAATGAAACACACTTAATTCATCCTGAAATCAACGCATACGGTAAATTATATGGTCTTTTTCGTCAATACTGACGATCCTGTAACTAAAGTGTAACAGTTGCTACACCTGGGCTAATTCTATTCTGAGGAAGGTGTGGCTGCCCAACCACACGTTCTTCCCCTCTTCTTCAATTATTCAGAGTAATGAACTGGTCAATAAGTCTCAGGTACTAGTCAAAAGGTAAATTCCAATGAAACAAATCCATTGCTTTAGGCCCAGCCCATAATATTGAAATCAAGGTAAGTGATAATGAAAGAAACACATACACTCGTACAGACAGATAAAAAGAGACATCAGAGTAAGAGGAGAATGATAGGTGCAATAAAATGTTATACTGCCATACAAATTCTCATTCAAATTCACACAAAAAATAAAAACTGAAGAAGAAAAAACCTACAATTGCAATGCAATGACATGGTCAATTCAATTTTTAATACAGATCTAATGAAATCTGGGATGAAACAAAACATATATTTTGGATGATCTGCAAAAAGACTAACATTCAGATGAAAAAAAAATAGACAACAACTCGCAAAATAATGCCCTGAACAAAAGCCTTGGCTAACTTGAATGTATTTCTGTAAGCAGGCTGCATGACTCATCTGTAGAGCCGTACTTGTTTTGGATGTGCGAGTAGGACCACTAACACATCAAGGCAACAAAAAAATAAAATTTGGGATTAGGAAAGGATGGAAGGGGCTACTAAAACTAATGCATGGTATTTAATACAATTCAAAAGTCAATGCCATTTCATATTCATGACAACAATTTAGCTAGACAGCCTGTGCCTTTTTTTCTGGTTCCCATTGATTTATTTCCATGAAAGTCTTGAGTTGACCTCTGGAGAAAAGATAAGGCAAAGACTAATTGAGTGGAAGAAAAAAAAAGGATTTTTTCATTTTCTAAAAAAAAAAAATGGTGACTAAGTAACCTTTAAGTGTATTTGCTTGTACAATTATAACATATAACATTCTATTTTGTCTCTAGTCTAAATGACACAAAAAAAGATTTACTGTTGAAAATCTAGACAGCAAAAAGCTTAATATTTATCATTACAAACACACAATGAGGCAAAGGACATGTCGAAAGTGACGAAATAATATTGAAGTCATATGTGGTGATCTCAGAGTGAAATAAGAGGTAATAGTAATAGCAAGATGAAAAATAAATGAAAGAGTGAAAAGAAAGAAGTTGAACCTACCAGCCGCCCCTGTTTACTGCTCACGAGAGAGAGAGAGAGAGAGAGAAAGAGAGAGAGAGAGAGAGAGAGAGAGAGAGAGAGAAAAGAGAGAGAGAGAGAGACACACACACACACACACACACACACACACACACACAGAGAGACAAACAGAGACAGACAGAATATGAATATAGGAAAAAAAGTAAAAATAATCAAAATAAACAAACAAAAATTATCCAAAAACATCTGTCACAGTTTTAGTGCGCAATTATGCATACCAGGTATGCATTTATGGATACTTATTAAATAGAACAAATTTGGTCACCCGCCATCAGCGTACATTTTTGCAAACCATGCAGTTATGCAGTGTGAAGTTATCCAGCGACTACTGTATCTGTAAAAATATCATCTTATTCTCAACCCCCTTCCCCCCCCCCCCATCCCAAAAAAAAAATCTAATAAAAAAATCAAACAGCCCGGTTAACTTACAATTTTTCATTCATTTTCCCTTCCAGTTCGTGTGACTTTGTGGAAGCCGTTTGGATAATGCCGTGGGGAATATTTGCCAATCTGGCAACATTTAAACCGTAACTTTTGCAGCCGCTCCCTCGGTTAGCTGATAAAGAAAGGTGATGGCTTCAATGTCCCTGTCTTCCCCTGAAAATTTTGTTTAAAAAGAAGAAATCAAATGAACTGTGGCATAATGGTAATTTTGTGGAATAAATTACAACTGAAAAAATGCCAACATAACAAAATAAACTTGAGTCTGACACATGCACTGAGGATGAAGACATAAATATAATTCATTTACCCTTTTTCCATTCCTTACCAACCATTGGTTACTTATAACATCATTTATTTTTAGAGCTCTGTGGCGTAAAAGATAAAAGATAAAGATGGATTTACAGTCCGTATCCCGAACAAGTATGCGCTCATCGACTGTACATCATTTATCCTCGAGCAGGCCATTTCATTCAAAGTCCTTCTCAAATCCCAGAGAAGCATACAGTACGCCAGCCTGTTAGGTGCTTCGTACTAACAATCTGACAAGATCTTTCTCTACCTATAGCTGGGTACTCATTCACACCTGAGGCAAGTTGTGGAAAGTAGAGTGAAATTCCTTTCCTTAACCCTTTTTAGGCGGGTTCCGTATCTTTGCATGCCGCTGGTCACTCTAAGCACACCTATGCTAATGGCAGGTCCCGTACACTTGCATTACTCCCGGCTTTCCAGCAAGACAAAACGTTAGTGGCGGGTCCTGTATAACTGCACTGCAGTGCACTCAAAGACAGGTTTTGGGAATGCCTCTATTCTGACCAATTACGCTGATCAACCCTCATCACACCAAACAGAGATAAGTCTATTATTCTAAAAAGGGGCAAAAGTGATAATTCATTTCAGAGTCTAACATACACTAGATATATTTCTTATAAAGAGATACAACACACATGAGCTCTATCTCAAAATGCAGGCTGTGGACCCTCTGCAAAGTGGATAAAATCAAAGACTCTTGTCTTAGTATGACCGACGCAACTTTTGGACAGATGTCAATTACTTTAGTAAGAAGCTCCACCCACAAGCAAGCAATAGTGATTGATAAAAATAAAAGATATCAGTGGCCAATCACATTGCACACCTATGGTCAGCATGAATGGAGGGCGTGACCTTCAGTCAATACAGAGAAACCATGTTCAGGGTTGACCAATCAGAGGGAGCATTGTGTTGATGTTTGTCAAACGTCACATATGTCAAAATACACTCCACCTATTTTTCACATAAGAATGAAGAGATTAGAGTGTTGAAAGTACAAGGGAAAATTGAAGCTTTCATCTGAGTTCAGCGACCAGCAACAAAGGAACTTTGATCTCTCAAACAGGTCCATTTCACATGGTCATAACGACATGTGGTATCTGGACTAGAGGAAGGGCGGCTATTTGAAGTGTATAGACACAACTACAAGAGTCTATCTTTCTACTGTGTAGAAAAGACTAAGGAGGGAGACTTACATCCAGATGTGGGGGAAAGATGTGAAAAACCACTGGATTGCGTAAGTGGTGGGGCTGTTTGGGAGGAGGTGGATTACTATTGAACTGTAGGAAGGGAACAGCAAAGAATACAAAACGATGGTCACTCTCATTGTAAAGCAGAAGAGAGGGTGACACTAGTGATAGACATAGGGTAGGGAGGGAGTTTTCAAAAGCATGGGAAGCATGTAGCTGAGGAGAGGTGTTAGATCTGGGATAGAGCGCGTTGCCGCAGCTGGGGTGATACACACTTGTGAAAGCAATAAACCGGGGGGCCTGTTTCTTTCATCATGGGAATGTGTTACCTATGCACATTGGACTCGGTCATGGGATTAGTGAAAGGCGGTTGGACATTTCCTCTAGTATACTTATTAGTATTATAGTTCCATCATTTTATTTAGATGTGAGAATGAAAATGATTCCTTTAGAAATAAAGATAAATGTTGTTCATTGAAACTCTACTACATAAAATTCGACACAGCCAGTCATGCTATTATTGAATGACTTGAATAAAGCCTGACCATTTAGTCACATGTGCCCGTCCCCCCCCCCACCCCCCCCCTCCACCTCATCTGTCTCTGTCTCTCTCTCATTTTCTCTGTTCACTCTATTCGTCTTTCTTTATCTTCCTCATTCTCTTTATGTCTCCTGTTTGTTTCCTTTCCTCTTTTTCTCTCCCTCTCTCTCTCTGTCTTTCTTATGGTAGTTGTATTTTGTTTTCTTCTTTCTTTTTGTCTTTTCTTTTTGTTTATTATTGTTATGAGGCTTGCTCTGTTGATGAACATTGCGCGATAGATTGTTGCACCAATGGCTCTATTAGTATTAGTTTCGTCCAGCCTTGTTTAGTGTTTATTTGTTTCTATGTCTCCTTGCTGCTTATGAAAGTTGGGCACACTGAACATTTCTCGGTCCTGACCCGTTTTCTATCTATTAGTATTATACCTTTCATATTCCTCTTCATTAGTAATGGGCCAATTGCAGTATTATTCCTTTTCATGTTTAATAAAAGTAGGTTGTAATAGATGTTATTGTTAGTAAACAATGCAATATAAACACGATGACAATAACAATAACAAAATGAATTGCCCGCTATGTCACCTTACTCAACGAAGATCAAAAACAATCACAATAATCACAGGTACGTTGTGATCAAGTGCGGCAGCTTCGTCACAGGGTGAGAAAACTATTGTTGCCATGTGCGGAAGCCTCATACACAGCGGGTCAGCCTTACAAGGGTTAAAGTATAACGTTGTGAATAAACAGGGTTTGAACGAGTGTCGTCGGAATTACAAGCTCACAACACTACGGTTCAGCTACGTACAGCGACGGGGTATTTCTGAATCAAAATGGCAGACAGTAAAAATCTAGTAGCAGTAGATTTAGACGCTAGACTAGATCTTGACATACACAGTAGTGACCACCTAAATGCCTGCCCCCATAATGCCTGTTTCGCCTAATTGCCAGCAATCTCAGTGAAAGCGATTTTTTCCTGTATAAATTGCCCCTTTAAATGCCCGTTTCAATACCAAGATTTATGCCTAATTGCCCGGTCTCAACGGCAACAGCAGGTATCATCTGCACCAAATTATCATAAAGTATGTCCGTAATTGATTAATAATCATACATTTATGTCATCCGTGCTTATGCCTGTCAACAATGTGCCATGCATCGTAACCACCCTTCGTTACCTATCCATTATAATGTAATAAAAGATGACCAGCCTTCTCTTCATAACTCCACCCACTGTAGAGCATAGCATTAGCACAGCCTGTGTCCCATTGGATCACTAGTTTGTCACTATGCAATTAGAATTGAACAGTCTTCCAGACTCCACCCATGGCTCTTTTGTAAGTTGTATATGTAAGTGACTGGAAATCACCTGGCGTCATTAATAGATCGGGCACTCATCGTGATCGAGGGACAAGGTGTGAACAGTTTTATTGCTGCCCTGTCTGGCATTGGCTGTATCCATTGTGCCTTCGGGTCTGTGTGACGAGCGATATTTGCAATGAACTCACTTGTTGATCCCCCCCCCCCACCAAATTGTTGTCTCTGACATATTTTCGCCTAAATGCCTGTTTCGCCTAAATCCCGTTTTCTATGCTTCCCAAGCACCGGGGCATTTAGGTAGTCCTCTATAATAGAATCTGGGTCTAGATCTACATTAAGAAACTTAACTTGTTTTTAAATTTCGTTTTATATTTACTATTCCTTTATTTCTTACGAATCTATCTCTAAATACTAAACCTTGACAAACTTAACCCAATCCATCACCAGTATCTTATAAAGATGATTTAAAAATCAAACAAAAAATACATTAAAGTTTGTTCTTCTTACCATCATCATTACTATTGTTGACGATGAAAGACATGTGATAGTTCTGGACAACACCAGGGTAGAGAGATCTTGCAACTCTGACAGCAATGGAAAGTGAGTCACAAACAGGACCAAATTTTCTGTCTGGAAAGTAAAAACACCCAAAAACACAACACAGCTTGTGTTACAAAATTATGACAAAATTTTTAATGGTAATAATATTACAGGAGAAAAACAAGTTTATGAGAGCAATCATGTTCCGATGGTTTGTTTGTTTCATTGGAATTTATTCTGTCAACCATAACAAGCAGAACCTATGAGAAGCACCCACCAACCACCTCCTCATTGACATGCACAACCTTCCATTAAAAATGGATTAATAAGAGCGAATGTTCAGAGGAAAAAACAATCAAAGTGTTCATCTAATAAGCAAAGTTTATATAAATCATGTTGTGGCCTCTTATACATTTCTTTATCCAATTAAAAAAAGAAATACAAGTGTTAAAAATTTAGGACTGAAAATAATGAAATTAAATTTGTATACAAACTCTTCCTAGACAGCTACAGCTGTCTGAATGACATTTTAAATGAATAACTTCTGGTTGGATATCGTGTAGGACATACGGCTTTAAAAATCTAATTTCCAGTCATTTTGAAGATATACGACATCACAATGCCAGTTTGTGGATTACTAACGGTGCTGGAATATTTTTCTATATACATTGCCCCTCTAAAAAAACTCATCTACAAGATTTTAGAAGAATCTCCCTACTTATAAAATAGCTGGAAATCAACGACACACCACCCCTCGTCCTTCGTTTTGATGCTATGAATGACACGTGTGTGTCAACGACTCATCATTTGACCCAGTCAATTACAATGAGATAAACATAGACTGCAAAAATATTGCATATGCATATCTCTGTCAACGGAAAAAGTAACAACAAATGAGAATATCAATTTAGCTGAAAAGAAAGAAAAAACAAGTGACAGCACAAGATGGACAAGCAACTCAATTTCAGTACACAGTCAAGATAGTACTCTCTATTCACACAGTGTGTCAGTGTCAGGTCTAATACCAGCTACCGATCACTCAACTGAAAACATAGTTGACAACGGATTTATTATACCAAGATATATGCAAGATGACAAAGAAAATACAACAAAGAAAGTCAACACATCACGAGGGACCAAAACCATTATAACACAATCAAATGTGGTGACATAGAAGAAAATATTCGATATGAGCCTAGGACTAACACACATAAACAAGACCAGGCCACAAAAATATCAAACTGTCACTGCGAATCATAGAGAATCACAACACAACAGAGCCAGAATGTAATGAAAACAACACTGACACATCAGACAATGAGGACACACAGCGAGAGCCAGCATCCATCATACAGTGAAAGCCTCGATGAAAATATAAGCTCACGAGATGTTAGATCTATTCACTCTTTCGAAGGTCAGCAACACAAAAATAATAGTGACAAGATAGTGTGATTTTACAGCAGTAAAACACACATGCAGATATCCAAAATCGAGAAAGACACAAGACTGTGTCACACAACCCGATCGCAACAACAGCTATATGAAACTTACGTTAAATATCTATAAAATTTCTCACTCCATTCTTGTGGAAACATATATATTGCGTGACGAACAGAATGATAAAAAATTTCATCTTAAAGAACAGAGAAGATGACAGTTCCCAATGTGAATATGCGATGGCGACACCTGCAAACTTGGCAAAATGTGAAACATTTTATTCAAAAAGAGTATTATGAGGATGTATAGAATATCCTGACATTTCTGCCCCAGCTTAAACGCCTGATTGATAATCCAGACATTGCATCTAGTTTGAAAAATCAGATTTACAAGAAACAAGATACTGTCAAGTTTTAAATGTCAAGTTTTGGATTCCATAAGTTGCCTATGTCGAATTGATTTTTCCTTTTGTATGTCATTAAAATCATGTATCTGTTAGAGATTCAATCAATCACTATCCCTCCAATACATCCATTTAACTCTAAGACAACTGTCCAAATCCACAAACCTAACTTTTTCATTCTATAGCAAATTGTTTTGATAAATTTGATACAAGCAGAAATGAAACATACTTTTGTAACAGCAATGCATAAAATCAACATCATTATCTACACATCAAATACGTATGCATTTATATACATGATAATGGTGTCGGCCATGTGATTAGACTGCCGGAGTTGGAGTCACTTTATCTTTCGCACTTTCTATATTTATATGATCTACCTGTGAATCTTTCTGCAAATATGAAGCAGAATGTGATGAAACCTTGGAGAGACTGGCAAACACCTTGTGACTTAAATCATCCATATATTGCCTTACCTCACATCAATATATTGCTAGCCATTTTCTATTTGTCAGATGAAGAATGCCAGTCATTTCAGGATGTTTTTTAAAAATGCTACCTTACATGTATTTTGCATGATAAATTTAAAATTTAAAAGAACGTTGGCCTGCTCAAGCAGCTTGTTTTTCAGAGATATGACAATGACATATCTTTGTACAAGTCCATTTTGTTCGTTGTCTATTCATGAGTGAAAAATGAAAACTCAATAAACAGAAATTTTCTTGAGGGCTTGCTTTCTTTTCTCCAAATGTGTTTTTCTAAATTTAATTCTAGAACTCGAACCAAGACTGTCAAAATTAAGGGTAGAAGTATGGATTTCACTAATCTTTCTTCTCTTTATTCTCACTTTAGGTGCTTCACAACTTATCGGATTCTTTTCTCCAGTAAAAAACCAAATCCAATATGCCCCTGTAATCAATATTCAGAGTGAATCGTGATCCTTGATTAGCATACACCATGGCAATGTCAATAAATGAAGAAAAAAACATGCAAAAAGATGTAAACCAACGGCAGCAGATCTTGATACTTGACAATCCATATTGGTTACGGTGTTCAGAGAGTTGAAACAACACTCATATTTTGTCTAGCCATGAAAAAGGGAAAATTTACAGTGTCATGATCACACGGACGGACAATTCAGCTTAGATAAATATAGTCATGATTGGGATAAATACAATATGAATTTTAAAGAAATTCTGTTTTTAGAAGAAATATTTCATCTAAATGATGTATAGCGTAGATGTTACACAAATGAAATTGAACAGTGTTACTTGACTCCATGATATGGTTCAGCGACCTGGAACCAGCTACAGATAATTGACAAATTACCTGAGTGATGAAGTGTTTGAGGGTGGCGTGGGCAATGGCGACACCGTCATGGGTGCTCGTTCCCCTTCCAATCTCATCTAAAATGACCAGTGATCTCCCCTTAGCTTGTGACACAATCTCATTGGCCTCCAAAAGTTCCACCATGAATGTACTTCTGCCTTTAAAGATTTCATCGGCAGCTCCCATTCTGATTGAATTGTATGAATGGTTATATAAATTCAGTGAAAATTGCTTTAAAACACCTTACTCTCCACCGCGTGCAATAATCCAATCTAAATAGAAAAATAATTAAAACAAAATGAACACACCATATCCTCTCCATTAATGATGCTTCTTCTCATAGACCAGCCGTCCACCAGCTCTACCTTCTTCAAAACCTTGCTCATTAGTTCATGTTATTATTATGTGATACTTATCACATAAGTGTAGAAACAAACATTGAGGCAAAAGGGCTTTCATGTTTCATGAGAATTTACCCCGTCCGCCATATATCTGTGAATTCAGAGGAAACGATAAGATGAAAGATAAGTGACAGTGAAAGAGGGAAAGGAAGAAAGTAGAACCTACCTGTATCACCCACCAACCTCCCACAGGCAAGAGGCCCAGTCAAAAGCAAAGGATAAAGAAATGAAAAAAGGTCTTATATTTTTTCTATTTTCACTCAAATCTCATTATACAATTGTATTTGCCTAAGAACCCGGTCCTCAGGAGACAGAAACAGCGGGTTCTTAGGCAGACCAGGTTCTAAGGTTAGCTCCGTCATGCCTTGTATTTTTGCTTCATTATTCTTATTTTTTTTTATATTAGTTTGACCGTAAGATTTTGGGCAGACCCCAATAATTTCTCTGGACTGGGTTCTGCTTCTGTTTGTTATCAAGAGAATCGCCTTGTGTATACATTATGGCGGTCTGAAGCAATATAAAATACATGAACAATAAAACAAAAATACAAGGCATATCAGAGTAACTCGATCCGCCTAAAAAACTGCTGGTTCTGTCTCCCAAGGACCGGTTTCTTAGACAGAAACCACTGCAGTAGGATCAGCCTTACTACAGGCAGTGCCTGTCAAACACCAAGTTATTCAGAAGCCATTGCTTCAACAGCCACGTCTTTATGATATTCTCCCTGGGAAAGATACCTTGCTCTGTTTAACTCTTTCTAGTCAGGTACAAATAAGAAACTGGCAATAAAAAGATATAATTAAGATGCTTTTATATGACGGGCAAATCCAGTATAGATCTCATAGGGACATCAGAGGAACCTTGAGTGAAACAACTTAAACATTTGCATACCTGGTGTAAATTCCATCAAGGATGCCTAACTGTGCTGATTCAGCGGGCACATAGGACCCAACCTGGGCCATGATGGAAATGAGGGCAACTTGCCGAATGTAAGAACTTTTCCCTCCCATGTTGGGGCCAGAGATGACCATCACACGGCAGTCTTTCACCTTGAACAGACATGTGGGAGTCATGAAAGTCATGAATGAGGGTCTTAAGTATTATAAAAATGTCTATCAATACAATTTGCTACTGTTATTCTGTTGTCTTGCTTATAACGCAGCATAACATTCTCTTCACTTCCTTAATATTACACTCTTAGATCTGAGATTTTGTGTTTTGGCCTACCCCCCCCCCCCCCCCCCCCACCACATACATTTCAGAGTTTATTGATTGAAACGATGGAAAAAGATTTACATTTCTATGTGTTTGTTTCCATATATTGGTCCCTTTAAATCAATCACCTTATTGAAGGTAACAATAAAAAGAACAGGAATGGCTTGGTGATTCAAAATCAAATGATATAAATATCCCAAAAGATTTGGACATGAGTAGTCCGTACCCCAAGAGAAGCGTCATTTGGCATAAACTGCTCATGTTCACTGTTGAGGGCGTCAATGATGGGGTGTCGACCTTGGCTGATCTGCACCTGAATTTCTTCTGACGACACTTCGGGGTCTGGACAAAAATGAATGAATTTCAAACAGGCAATAGCGAGGTTACGAACAATTCAATGCTAACTCCCGTCGACATAACATTTTGTTTCGATTTTTGCCAAAACCAAATTTCACATAATATGAATATGTATCCCGGTTTAAACCAGTTCTCACAAGTGTTTAGTAAGAGATGACAATTTGTGTCTCATGCAATTCGAGAATTGCATACAGCAGAGAAATAGTAATATATAATGATAATATAATACTTTAATCAATAATAATAATAATATGAAGAAGAATAATATTACAAATGATAATAATTAATAATAATAATAATAATAATAATAATAATAATAATAATATAAATAATAATAATAATAATAATAATAATAATAATAATAATAATAATAATAATAATAAAAATAAAAATAATAATAATAATAATAATAATAATAATAATAATAATAATAATAATAATAATCATCAACAGTAATATTGAACATTTCAATAGCGCTAAAATCCCATCACAGGAATAGGCTCTATGTGCTTCACAGTTTAAAGAAAATGTACGACATAATGATTAAAATATGCAGAGACAGAATGTTATGCCTAATTAAAATCAAATCACATCTGATGCCAGTGGTTAAAACAACAAATTAAAACTCGTGAAGTAAAACAAAATTTTCATATTCATTTGTTTAAAAAGATATATTTTTAGGTTTTTATCATTTATTAAAGAGAACAAACATCAAAGACCATGACAGGAACTGGTAGTAGAGGAAGGAAATAAAACTAGAGGTGTGACAGCTTCCTTGTAACATTTCCATTCCCTACCGGCAAAAAGCATCCTGGGAAGCTGTTTGAGCCAGAGACATGAGGCAGTCTAATGTTGCCAGGCATTTCACAGCTTTGCGGTACTGTGTGTACTTGGAAGCAAACTTTCTGTAAAACAACAACAAAACAAATTTCTCTGGATTTTTGCCATGTATTAAGGCCATTTAAAAAAACAAAAACAAAAACCCCAAGATGTAATGATAGAAAAGAAACATTTGGAAAAAGATAAATCCCACTATCCATCACTCAATCAAAAACACTAAAATAAACAAGCGCAAATCCTCTAATGAATCCTTAATCCTCAAACAACAATATGGATTGCATTTACACTTTACAGCACTAACTATTAAAATTGATTTGACAATAAAACATCTGATAGACAGTAATTACAAAATAATGATATGTATTTGAAAAATTCCATAAGAACTAAGATCTCGTTGAAGTCCCAAAATGGCTGAAACCAACAGGAAATTATTGCCAACCATCGAAGCAAACGAGAACAGAGTTTTGTTGAAGGTCATGTTAATCAATGCCTCCCAACAGGGCCCTTCATGATGATGATGGTGATGATAAATGCATATTTAATTATTTTACAACAGCTTTAACTATTGTAAATAGAAATGTTGGAGGAGAGTGTTGATAATTTAAAATGTGTATAAATAGATAATATATCAAATGCATTTTATTACTACTATACTATTATCATTCTTATTATTGTTAGTATTATTACTTAAGTTCTTTTTGTTATCATCATTATTGTTATTTTCATTTCATCATATTATCTCTATCCGTGTCCATGTTAAGGAAATGAGCCTGAGGAAAGTCTATATGTTTATGGTCTACTTGTCACAGTCTGTGATAACGTAATAATGGGCGGTTGAGAGGACAACGGTATTGTGTGTTTGTGTCTGTGCATGGTTGTGTGGGTGTGTGTAAGTATGAGTGTGTGTTGTTTGGGTGAGGATGAGTGTGCATGTGTGAGAATATTAATCATAATTATATGTGATATTGTGTTATAAGGGGTACAAGTGGACAATATTTATTGAGCTATTATATTTGTAAAGTTATGTGAACTGGAAACTGAATGTATCGTTTGTCACATCATACAAATTAAATGAAAAATTGCCTTTTTTTTGGACCATAAAGATTCATCATCATTATTATTATTATTATTATTATTATTATTATTATTATTATTATTATTAATATTATTATTATTATTATTATTATTATTAGTTGAGAAACCCACCTCTGGTGGGGCAGGCTCTAAATCTAGATGCATATTTTTGTCTACATAAAGATTTTGCTGACGCTCACGAAAGGCTTGAACTTGTCTAACTGGCTGTTCCTTTTGCCTAACTGTCCTTTCAAATTTTAATGCTCTAGACTTAGATCTATCAGATATTAAATGCTACGGTTCCGCGTTTAGTTGTTGAATCGAGTGCGTCTTTATCGGTTAATTTCTAGTTTATAAACATAATAATATATAAAAATGATGGCGTTTCTTTAGTCATAGGTAGATCTACAGCTAAGAAATAAAATAATATATTTTGAACCTATCAAATCAATGAAAATGAATAGGCCCATGCAACTCTTCACCTGATATTGAGCAGAGAGTATGCAAAATATTCAATATTTTCAGTTGCTGCATACAAAATCTGATTCAGCGTTACAAGATCCATTATATAAAAATAGATTATTATATTATATGAAAATAAAAGGCCACAAATTCTAACGTATCATGAAGCAAAGGCTCACTCTTGGAAGGTTTGCCAGGCCTGGTCAACATCCAAATCTAAAACTCCGCTGTTGATTCAGCTTACGGTAATGCTTGACAATAAATGGGGAATGGAATCGACTGACTTGCTTTGTGCTAACAGGAAAGAAAATACAGAGACAAACAGTTCATTGAATTAAACAGACAAGAAGACATCTTCCAACGCTCAAAACAATATTATGGAATTTTGTTAGAATTAATTGAGTTGGCTTTTACATCAATATATATAAATTAGAATTACCTTTTGCTGTAATTCTTTAATAAACTGTAAGTTAAAGTAAGACAAGCCTCCTAAAGTAACATTTTCACTTAAAATTGACCGTTACATAGGGGATTATTGTAGGAAAACAAGAGTGAGAGGAAAAGAGAGAGAGGCAGAGGCAGAGAGAGAGAGAGAGAGAGGCAGAGAGAGAGAGAGAGAGGCAGAGAGAGAGAGAGAGAGAGAGAGAGAGGCAGAGAGAGAGAGAGAGAGAGGCAGAGAGAGAGAGAGCAGAGAGAGAGAGAGAGAGAGAGAGAGAGAGAGAGAGAGAGAGAGAGAGAGAGAGAGAGAGAGAGAGAGAGAGAGGCAGAGAGAGAGAGAGAGAGAGAGAGAGAGAGAGAGAGAGAGAGAGAGAGAGAGAGAGAGAGAGCAGAGAGAGAGAGAGAGAGAGAGAGAGAGAGAGAGAGAGAGAGAGAGAGAGAGAGAGAGAGAGAGAGAGAGAGAGGCAGAGAGAGAGAGAGAGAGAGAGAGAGGCAGAGAGAGAGAGAGAGAGAGAGAGAGAGAGAGAGAGAGAGAGAGAGAGAGAGAGAGAGAGAGAGAGAGAGAGAGAGAGAGAGAGAGAGAGAGAGAGAGAGAGAGAGAGAGAGAGAGAGAGAGAGAGAGAGAGAGAGAGAGAGAGAGAGAGAGAGAGAGAGAGAGAGAGAGAGAGAGAGAGAGAGAGAGAGAGAGAGAGGGACAGAGAGAGAGAGAGAGAGAGAGAGAGAGAGAGAGAGAGAGAGAGAGAGAGAGAGAGAGAGAGAGAGAGAGACAGAGACAGAGACAGAGACAGAGACAGAGACAGAGACAGAGACAGAGACAGAGATAAAGACAGAGACAGAGACAGAGGCAGAAACACAGAGAGACAGAGACACAGAAAAAGACAGAAAGTCAGCATGTTCAAAAGTCAACCTCCTACATTCCACCATAACATATTTCATAATGTGTTGTATCATATATTACTTGATATAGTTAGCGGTACCTGTTTATCTGTGTCCAGTTTGAAGGGACTGTTTTCAAGACAGATTTTTTCACCTCTATTAAAAACTGAAAAGAGAAAATGAATATGTTCTGAAGGAAAATACTATAAAATGCAAATTTTTACTTTTTCAAGAAATCTCAGTTTTGCTGAAAGAAAAATAGCATGAAGGAAATAGTGTTGATAGGGCATACATTGAGAAAGCCGCAGACGAGCATCACGAGACAAGTTTTCTGTTTAAACCCACAGGATAAAAGAAAGAGGGGTTGACCTAGAGGCACATGGAAAGGAGAGATGGAGTAAAAAATGGAGACACATGAGCAGTTGTAGGTACTGTTGGCAACAATTGGAAACAAATTTCATCTTTGGGGGTTGCTGCCCGTAAACTATGCCCTACCTGAGGGACGATAGATGATATAAAATATTTGAGGAGTAGAAGCCAATATCGATGGTGACAGGTTAAAAATCTCCACGTAAAACAGGTCGATTTTATGAGAAAAGGGAAAAAGTGCTGAAATCCAACAAATTTATATTGTTAAATTTTGTTTCTTCATACAACCGTAAATATGAATAATACGTATTGCTTAATATAAAATTTCAGATTGAATTATGCGTAAAAGGAACTTCCATTTGGCACTTTAACTCTTTAACTCTAATTTTGAAAATTGCTGAGGACAACAAGACGCTCCCAACCGCTCCTAGCTACAGCGGTTTAAAAACATGAATTTTAATAGTTCAAATCCAATGGGTACGCCTAATCATCACTTGAAAAAGAATGAAGTCTTATTCTTAAAGGAAAAGACGGTCGACGTCAATAACAAAGGTTTTCTAAACTTGAAGGTTAGAAAGAGGTATGTTTACATGTTTGAAGAGTTGTTTCAAGCACTTTCAGTGAATGAGACATTGCACAAAGTGCCAAATCTGTTTAACACGATGGATATTCATACTGTTTTCACTGCATTTCATAGGTTAATATATTTGACTAAAAACCCCCACGGAAATACAAGATTTTTCAGCATTATTATTTTTTAAAGCTAGGTGAGTGTAAAATTTGCTCGTATTTTTTTCAGTTTTGTTTGTTTTAAACTTTTGTTGATATGCAGATCATCTAATAGTTTGAAAAAAGCAACATTTTCACAGGCAATACAAAAGTACATTTATTTTCCAAACAAATGAGGTACAACAGGCTTTTGAAAATATTTTACTCAGAAATTGGCCGTTGAAATATGCAGGTGAACTAATTTTTTCAGGCTGTGTCCATAAATGCAGACACAAAGAGTTGGGGGGGGGGGGGGGGGGGGGGGCTACCTCAGACCTAAAATCATTAATATTAGACATATAATATTCACACTTCACACATACGAAGGGTATCATATTGTGGACTGAAATAGACTAGTTTTGTATTGCTCTACATTTTGGTTGCCATGGTAACCATATTGCATTTTATACATTTTTTCAATTTGCTTAAACTCAAAATGCCATCATTCAAGGTATACCAAATCTGAGATATAGGAAGTAGAAAGGCATGTCAAGGTTGTGTTTGATTGTGTTTTACATACCTGGTCTAGTTATTGAGAAAAAATTATTGAAAAAATTAATTCTACAAAATCTTGAAAAACACACTACTGATTTTGGCCTGAGTCTAAAAATAGCTTCTATGTCAAAATTAAGTTTCCTGAGCGTTGGTAAGTGCTGAACACCTGTCAACGTGATGCTTTTATTTCAAGTCAAATTCGGCAAAAAAGGAAACTTAAAAAAAGAGCAAAATTCATTCAAGGTTTGAAAGCATTCCTTAACACATGCCTACGAAACATCCTTAAAATTGACCAGAAACAATTACAAACGAAGATCTGTGCTAAAAAAACAAAAAAAGACATCAATAGAAGATGAATTAAAGAAAAGGCGATGGCGGTGGATTGGACACACTTTGAGAAGGACACCAGTACACATCATGCGACAAGACTTTTGCATGGAATCAGCAAGGCAGCAGAAAAAGGGGGAAGACCAAGAAACACATGGCGAAGAGAACAGGAGAGGAGTTGAAGGACCTGGGAATGTCTTGGAAAGAGATTGAAAACATGGCACAGGTCAGGGATTGCTGGAGGGCTTTTGTTGCTGGCCTGTGCCCCATGAGGATAAAGGGGAAAACTTAAAGGATCCCCATTTCAGGATAAGTATGACTAAGGACAACTAAGTATGAGTATTCTCATCAAACCCAACAACGCACACATAGAAGATCCTTATTGCGAATACTGATTCGTACTGGTAGTACGTGACCGATTCTATAAGTATTGAGGGATAATACTTATTGTGACCGAAACTCACCGACACCACCGTCGCTCCTCGCGTCTCGTCACAAGGCGTGGGTGTCGCGATGTCTGGGAAGGACTAGGGACATTTTCAAATGACCATAGCAGAGCGGCCGTTGATTGTAGAAAAAAAATCTAATAACACTGTTGAACTCACCCTCATCCAATTATGTTAAGATCCGAGCAGATTTCGTTATTTCTCTATAATATTTATCTTCATTTTTAGAGAAACAATATTATACACTACCCATGTGTTTGATAGGGAAAATTGAATTTTATTTGGTTCCAATATATCCCATAATTTTTTTTTGTTTTGTTTTTGTTTGTTTTTTTTTTTTGGGTTTTTGCAATACAAATTAGATATCTAAAAGATAATCATACGTAATCTGAATAGTTCTTATTAAACTTTTCTCACCTCTCCCCCCCCCCCCAACACAACCTGCATAATTTAATTAATGCAATGACTGTTTGCTAACGCTATCACTACTATCATTTTACTATTTACACCACCTTTACTTTATTACTATCGTCCTCTATCACCACAGCCACTGCCCTAATATTTGTTCTTCTTTTTTTCCTCAGTATAAGAGATGATTATAATGATATTTATACTTGTAGAAAATTTGACTATTAAATGAACTTAAGATAGGGATGAAATATAGTAATGGTCATTTTGGGGTTGCCTCTGGTTTTGTTGTGCTTCCATTCATCATAGCTTTTTCTTGTTTTCTTTTTCTCTCCTTTGTTTTTATTAAATTCATTATTTCAAAACAAAATACCACTACGAACATGAAAACAAAAACAAGAAAACATTAAAAGAATATAAAGATAAAAGAAAATAAAATAAAGCAAAATACCTGGGACAAAACATCCGAATAAGAACCGTCCCCCCATCCCCCAACCCGTCTTTAAGCGAAAAAGAAAAATAGAAAAAAAAACATGTCAGTTGTAATTACGTGTAAATATTTCCTTCGGTAATTCATGTATATTGGAAATATCTATCGGGGTGATTATCTTTTAAACGAAGAAAGAGGTGGTGATATTCACCAAAAGTTTGCCTCTCTCTATTGGTGGCATGGATTCCATGTCTTCTCTGTTTTAGTCTAGGAAGCATGCTATCAAGTAACAAAAACTCTTCATCAGACGACGAATCCATTTTCGACTGACTGACAACACACTGTGTTGACAAGAATAGAATAGACCGAAATAAGTATCCTTTGTATGCACACAAGAGAAGTAAGTTCCTTACCATAAGTAACATATTTTAAGGATACTTATTTTCGGGATTTTACGTTTTCCCTTAACAGGGCAAAACATCATAAGAACTTAAAATCTTCCTTTACAAGCACATAGTGTTTGAATTGATAAAACCAGGACCCATCTGTTGACGAACCTTCAAAATGACACGAAGCATGAAATGGTAATTGTGATTCTACTGACCTCTTGTTGCGACACAGTTGCAAAGGTTAACCCAGGCTGCTTCAAAGTCAACCTGACCTCTTTTCGATGGTCATTCAATTCTGAGATTACTTTGGCAATTCTTTCTTTTGTTTTGCTTATGGCTGGAAACTGGCTGTCGTCACAAAACAAGTTTGGCTTTTTTCTCTGTAACAGAAAACGCATAATGTAAAACAATATAATTTGTCTAGTCATTCATTTCTATATATTACAAAATGATCGTATTCACTGAAATGTGTAAATTTTGAAAACTGCAGTCATTCTGAAATACAACGATGTTCTCCATTTATCCCTTGCAATTAACTCTATTAATTCAGCCCCAGGGATGATGTAAAACTACTCTCACAATTATATCAACCCTGATAGTCAAATCACATAAAATGTTCACACCAATTACATTTGTCATGAGCAATGGTGTCAAACTAAAAGGAGAATAATGACCATAATACAGTGAGAAGATGGAAATAATATAGATGACATTCATAACAACAGAATAAGCTAACAACGCCGGAAGAATCACCTTATTTTGAATTGATAAAATTCAGCTGATAATACTTTTCAAACATACAGGAAATGAAACAAAAAGAGTTAAAAATGCAAAAGAAAAAGAAAGTATTACTCGTAAAATGTATAAACATAATACTTGTATCTAAGCGCATCAGTCAATGTATCCTACAAAAACCACTATGTAAATCCTACAAAATCTAACAACTAAAACTAAAACATTACAAACACTTTCCCCATTTTAGGACACAACAAATTATTTATCTGAATGTGAGACAGTTTGAAACTAAAGGATGATAAAAAAACCAAATACCAAAACAGCAACAACTATTAGATATTTGACAAGGGTTTGATTGTTTCATTGAAATTTACCCCATCCACCATATCTTGCGATCGGGGGAAAATTAAGAGGAAACGGCAAGATGAAAGATAAATGCAAGAAATAGGACCTGCCAGCAGCACTCACCTACCACCCACTAGGGAGAGAGGAGCTGACAAGAAATGATTTCAGCTGGAAACAAATAAAACGAGTAATGTCATACCATAGCTGCCAACCTTTTCAAATTGAAAAACAAACTCTGGCAACGCATTTTTCCTCTTATTTGCACAATCCCTAGTAATATTCCATAAAAATTAATAACTTAACTTGAATTAACTCCCTTTAAGTAAGCTGATTGCTGGCCCTTCTTACAAAGTGCAGACGGTAATTTTTAAAATTTCAGAACGTGGTCTCCAGATTTTAAACCCGTCTCTTCAAATTTCTGCCATAGACTTAGGGTTTCTTTTAAAAATAACTAACAGATAACCTTCATATATACATATTTTTCAAGGTAAAGTGAGATTTACGGAGTAAAAGCAACAAAAAATAGTACTAAATACCTTTTTACCTACTGGTTGGCAGCTATGATAATGAAAGTAAAGTCTTAACAAGATCCAAAGAGGTATTTGAGTGTGAAATCAAATCTTTTTTACCTGGCAGCTTTTTCGTCAATACTGTCACCATAAATGCCGACATCCGACAGCAAATCAGGAATGTTGGCTAAAAGATTCAATAACAGAGAAGATGTCAAAAAGTCCTTTGCCTTAACAGCCAGCAGCATAATTTGCTTCCTTACACGTTCCAGTGATGTAGTTACACCGTAAAACTCGTATGGGGAACACTGGTAATAGAAAAGGCAAACAAATGCAGAAGATTAAACAGATCTTTAGAGCTGATTATGTGAAAGTGATTCAAAGCATAACGGAGCAGAAACAGATCATCTAAAAGTAATATAAAATCAAACTGTATGAAGAGTGATAACTATACTAAAAACTTTTTAAAAAGTGCATTTTTAGATCAAATACGTTAATTATTGTATACACATATCAGTGCATTAAAACTAAAAACAAAAATCTCCAACAAAAAAACCCCAACCCAGACTCCAAACCCCCCACTTTGAAAAGAACAAAAAACATCCAAAATAACGGTCCCTTGTTATATACAATCACATTATTTATATGAGGAATTAAATTCAGTAAACCATTGTCCAAAACATTAAAGCATCACAATTCCATATCTACAGTCATTATAAGCCCAAATCTAAATGACAATAATTCACACCTTTTTATGGAAGATGGAACATAGGCCTTTTTCCAAATCAGGTAACTTGGACATCATCTCTCGGATCTTTTTCAACTCTGGCATTGATCCAGTTCGCAGTTCTTCTACTGCATCCAAGCGAGCATTGATCTCACTGTCATAATTGAAAAAAATCCCAACTTTCATAACGTAAAGAAGAAAACAGAATCTCAAGACAGAGAGTTCTAGTACCATCTAAATGCATGCAAACATAGCACATTTTCAAATTGTACGTATTTTTTCTTTTAGACCTTCCAACTCTTAGCAAGATTTGAGTAGAAATTGATAGAGAAATTATTGTTATTCCACAGGTAAAAAATATGAGTATTTGTAATATATTTATGCCTAAGACATTTACCTATGCTAACAAATTAAGATGTTGCTAGGGTGTCATCTAATCTTTTTTTTTAAATAAAAAAATCTATATATTACTAATATTAAATAACTATTCATGACTGGTAGAAACACTATCATTTAAATGGCTTGGAAGCCTCTTCTGTAATTATTTAAAGCATCATTATTTTCATGAATCATGTTACCCTCCAAGGTCGTCGAAGTGCTGCATGATAGACTATTTATAATTCCAATATACATGTAGCTAGTTTAAAATAAAGCTGAAAGACAGCATGTATGGATATTATACAAAGTAATAAATAAAAAAAGATTTTCACCTTGCATCTAACAGAGGCTGGGCAATCCATGCTTTTAACAAACGTGAGCCAAACTTGGTGCATGTGTGATTCAAAATACCAAACAATGAGCCTTTCTCTGAGCCATCGCAAGAATTATTGAAAATCTCTAAATTCCGTATACATTGACTGCTGAGATGCATATACTTGGACCGTGTGGTAAATGGTTGAAAATTGCTGTTAAGAGAGAACAAAAAGCACAGAGTTTACTATATTTTATTTATATATATATATACATAAAGGGAAATTACAGACTTTCAAATACTAAAGTCCACCCTTACATCGTAAATGATCGCAATACCATAACTTATATTTAAAAAAGAGGACAGACGATGAGGATAATAGCAACAAACCTACATTCAATCAACACAATGCACTAATCTAAACATGAAACAAATAAATTTGTTTTCCTAGGTAGTTTTGTATGAAATGGCTATTGATAAATTACCTGGCAATAGTCAGGATGCGATGCAAATTAAAAATCTTTCAGATAGCTAAGAAGAGCGGCAATGCATTTCTGAACAGGCTTGGGTAATGCTAAGACTGTCTGCAAACTCTTTTGATCTGAAAAAGAAGAAGACCAGAATAAGTAACAACAAAAACTCTGACAATATCTGCTTAAGTGGGATATTTATTAGGTATATTGGTATTGCATTTTCGTGACAAATGATAAAAAAAACATGATGAATAGCTTATTGTCAAATTCTATTTTCGTTTATGAACATGAATTCCATAAAACACTTCATTTGCAGTAAATAACTTATGTTAAATAAACAATTGAGGCTTCAAGATCTAAGAAGGTTCAAGTTCACAAGAGTTCCACTATAAGGAAAACTAAATCAGTGACATAAGGTAAGCATCTCCTGGCTGCACACGTGGTTTCTTTGACTCAATCATAATAGAAAACGTCTTTTTGCTGAATGATCTTATACCTCTGTGCCTGATTTCACAGGACAAATTCTGGCTTAAATGTCCATTTCCAAAGTGTTAATCATTAAAGAAACAAAACATTTAAAGACTATAAGTTGAAAGTTATGGGGAAATAAATTAAATCAAAATAAAAAATTGATTTAATTTCATGTATTCTCAAAATGCACTTTTTGTCATGAATGAACAAAATCATTTTTAATTCACCTTGTTTGAAAAACTCAGACACAGAATTAAAAGAGTCTTGATGGGGTAAACTTGTCATCTTCAATCTCCTCCACTCGAATTGATCATCTTCCTTCTCGCTGTAAGAAAATTTCACAAGAAAAATGAAGATGAAAACAAACTCCACTCCTAAATCTTCACAGAAGCAAAATCATACAATAGATCTGCAAAAGCAAAAACTTTCTGACTTTCAGACATAATGATGTGACACTACTAACAGGCTGAAACATTTATAAGCACAACTGCCAAACATTCCTAAAATTCCTGACATTCCCTATGATCAAAGTGATCACAAGAATTTTTCATAACTACGGCAAGTCTAAACCAACAAATAGAAAATTAGGTTTCTGATATACACATTACACAGTATGACTTTAAAAAAAAAAAGAAGAGATAAAGTTGAATTTATAGCCTATATCAGCACAAATGCAGGCTCACCGATTGCACATCCTTTATCCCCCAGCAGGCCATTTCTATGTAAAGCTTTCACCAGCTTCCGGAGTATAGAGCAACTTTCCTTACACTGCCAAACGCCATGACAAAAACTCGGCCTGACAAGGGTCATGCATCATCATGATTACAAACTCGTAATACTATGATTTCACCATAACGCCTCCTCAAAGTTTCTATTCAGATAATAAAAAACATAAGATTCTATTTGCCACTCTTATTAGCTAGAGATATTCTGATCTATGATAAATATTTTAAAAACCCATACAAAAAACGTCTGCTATTATTTCTAAGCATCAGTGGTTTTGTTTAATCAGATTTGAGAATGTGAGGCCTGAGTTCACATCCTCCTAGTTGTGCTAAGCTGAATTTGTGTCCTCAAGAAAGACTTTCAATCATCTAGATATCAGCCATAGCTGTAAGATAAAACCTATCACAAACCAGCCGCTTGCTCAAGGGGATATTTGGTATCACATGTTCCATTCAATAGTACAGAAACTGACATACGTCCCAGTTATACAGATCTAGACAAAAAAGGAACAGTCATTTCTGAGACGTAATAAAAAATTTAAAAATTTAAAGAAAGGAAATGAAAATTTTTATTTTTCCCCTCCAACTCTTGATAAATATTACTCAATGCAGCTAAATTATAAATGATTTTTTTCAAAACTACCGTTGAAGTGGTAGAAATGATGATTTCTGCAGGTTGAAGATGGGTAATTCGAGTTTCAAGCTCAAAATATGAGGCTCCATCAACAAAGCTATCATATATAATGTCTCCGGTTGCTGGATCCACACTCTGATGATACAAGACATGAAAATAAACAGACTTTGAAGTCAAAAACAATAACAGGAATGCCAGAAAAACTCTTCTTACAATATTTTCAAACTCAAAATTAGTGTTTTTTTTTCTTTAAAAAAAAGTTTTTGTTTGTTTTTCAAAATTGTTACATAGTCATTAACAAAAATAGAATGATAACGATAATTAAACTTATTAAAAATTACAGAAAATTACAAAAACAAATCAAGAAAAAGCATGAACAATTTACAAGAAAGATTCATCTTGAAAACCAAGTTGCAGAATGAAATAAATATTGAAAGCAAAGATCAAACAAAAAAGACAAAACAAAAAAGAATGAAAGAAATTGCTAAATAACATTTATTAAAAAACAAAGGAGGCAGGAAAAGGGGATAAAGAAAGAGAGAAAAAAAAAAAATTAAAGGATAAAGAAAGACAGACAGACAAACAGAAACAGAGGGAGGCAAAAGAGAAGGAGATACAGAGGCCGAGGCAGGGGCAGAGAGGAGATGAAAAGGCATGTGGTACAAATATTGAAACTTCAATGCCAACCGAGACAAAACGCTAACACAGGAATATATAATCATGAAGAAAACACACTTTTTTAAAAATGTCTATAAAGTGACACTCACGACAAGTCCCAACTGTGTCTTGTTGGAGGAAGTGTTTGCACTGTCTTCCCAAACACACATGAGGTAGTTGTTTGGTTTTTGATAAGTCCCTGGTCTGCACCATCTGCATCTTCTTGGCTATCATTCAGAGGGTCTACATGTGACTCACAGTTAAAGAAAACATGGACAGTGTCTTATGTAAAGTTATCACATTTTATATTCAGGATAAACGGATGGAGGAAACAAGATGTGCTAATTTCTGCCAGTGGAATAGGAGAATGAACAACCGTGTTACATGGCACAAGTTTACCGAACACAGCCTTTGTTTTTTTAATTCAGGAGCACCATGATAAGTCTGAAAGTAAGCACAGTTTCTTTAAGGCTATTTTAGCCTACAGAAAATTAATGTTCTCTCTGATTTTTCTAGCCTGTGTGAGCACATTTCTGGTGCTGTGCAAGATTTGACGAAAACATCACAATTGTGTGTGTGCTGTGTGCATGAGAATGAGATAAAATAATTTGTTTTTATTTTCAATTTTCAACATTTCTCACGCGTACAGCTTACGGGGAACATTGCCCATACAGCTATAGAGCTAAAGCTCATCCAAGTTTCTATAGCATGAAGTGGAACAGGTAGCAATGCATTGCCCATTGGACAGGGACACAAGTATGTACAAAGGTTTTACTCCTCAGATGACACTGGTACCCATTTGCACATGAGTAAAGGGGGAAAACAAATGTTACAGATTTTCCCTTCCATACACTGGAAGAGAACGAGAACTGATAAAAAAAGAAAGAAAGAAGGTTTTTTCCCAGGAGCACAAACTTAAACCTACCATTTATAGGATTCAAATCCAAGACCTCATGATCCTTGTTTTATATCTTCTAAATTCATACTCTACTGTTGTGAAGGAAGGGTAGGAAACCTTTGCGGTTTGTAAAACGTCTATTCTACATTTTATGAAGTGAGATTGCTTCCGCTAAAACCATCACAAACAACAAAAACCAACAAGAGGCAAGGATATCTTCTCCAATAAGCGTTGCTTTGGTGTACATTGCTGACAGCTGACGAG
The DNA here is from genome assembly GCA_037039925.1 of Doris montereyensis. Classification (NCBI taxonomy): domain Eukaryota; kingdom Metazoa; phylum Mollusca; class Gastropoda; order Nudibranchia; family Dorididae; genus Doris; species Doris montereyensis. The sequence goes on from JAXRKP010000706.1 coordinate 137,537, forward strand.
AGAACGGTGCTGACTTGTTGTCTCCCGCAGCTTTTAAGTGAGCCGTTTCTGTTTGTTTGACAACTCCAACCTGAACAGAGTGAAAATGCCCATACATGATCATTAAACAACTTTAACAGACTTTGAACACATCGGGTCGTCTATCAAAGAAAATTCTTGCATCTGATTACAGTAAAGGACAGAGGTCGAAGTCTGTCCTATTCTTAAGTCATTCATTATCATCATATTATGTGCACAGAAAAAAAATATTCTTGACCAAATATGAAACACTTGTAACTCCACATTTACACTGGTAGATGGAAAAATAGTTTTTTTTATATATTTGTGACATCAAACATTAACTTTCGTGGATCACACTTCTATGTTAATTATCTTAATGACATACAGAATCATATCAAACAAAAATCATATTACTTTAAAAGGAAATCATGTTTACCTTGTATCCTGCGGCTACAAGTCTTCTGACATGTACAAAGAGACGATGAATGGGAATGCTTGCAGTCATGAAATTGTGATCAAGGTGGCAAAATATCTTCAAAACCTTGGCTGCTATCTGTTATAAAATGCATCAGAATATTAAGGAGGGTTAATTGATTGTAGTTTATCCTGTCCTCCGTATGCAGTGATCAAAAATGAATTAAGAAGAAACAGTAAGATAAAAGATAGTGAAAGAGTGAAAGGAAAGAAGTAGAACCTGCAGTAATATCTGCCACCGCCCACTGTTAAGGTAAGGTATTCTTGAATTAATTAAAATGAGAGAGAGAGAGAGAGAGAGAGAGAGAGAGAGAGAGAGAGAGAGAGAGAGAGAGAGAGAGAAGAGAGAGAGAGAGAGAGAGAGAGAGAGAGAGAGCAGAGAGAGAGAGAGAGAGAGAGAGAGAGAGAGAGAGAGAGAGAGAGAGAGAGAGAGAGAGAGAGAGAGAGAGAGAGAGAGAGAGAGAGAGAGAGAGAGAGAGAGAGAGAGAGAGAGAGAGAGAGAGAGAGAAGAGAGAGAGAGAGAGAGAGAGAGAGAGAGAGAGAGAGAGAGAGAGAGAGAGAGAGAGAGAGAGAGAGACAGAGAGAGAGAGAGAGAGAGAGAGAGAGAGATAGAGAGAGAGAGAGAGAGAGAGAGAGAGAGAGAGAGACAGAGAGAGAGAGACAGAGAGAGAGAGAGAGAGAGAGAGAGAGAGAGAGAGAGAGAGAGAGAGAGAGAGAGAGAGAGAGAGAGAGAGAGCCAGCGAGAGAGACACACAGACAAAGATAGAGAGTTGCATATTATACACACATACACAAGTTGAAAAACAGTCACAGAAAATCTAATTTTGAAAGAAAAATAAACATGGATAAAGGTGACTCTGATACCCATGCATAATAGGGGAACAGATTGGCCTGAGGTAGAACACACCATTCAGGCTCTATTAATTTTCAAGATACATGATAGATGACACTAGAAATGACAAGAAGCTTTAATGGCCACTCATGGGGTGTGTGGAAGTGATAGTTTAAAAGTGAATTTCTGCCTACAACATAGTACAGCAAGAAAAGGTACAACTGAAAGTTGTTGACTGCTCGCCACACACTCAGAATCTCAAATGATTTTGCTACAAACAACCTTGAATGGGTCACTCTTTTCGTCTTTCTAGATTAGATCAAGACCACTTACCTCTGCATCATCCCCAAAAAACCTGAATTTATATCCACATTCAACAAAGAGAATAGCATCAGGATGTTGTTTCTTGATATCCACAAATTGTTGCTCCAAAGGCGTATATTTCACATTTGCTGTTGCCTTAACACTGTTCTGTCCCAGGAAATTAGATATGCTTCCTTGTGTTCCCTTTGACTTTGATGAACTATTTTCACGAACAGTGGAAGTGAGCGGGCACAAGACCTTCATCCTCCTCTGAAAGAGAGTCATTCTTGACAGGCGGTTTGTCCCTAGGTCCATCGAGATTAAATTTTGAAAGCTTTTGGGTGGGCTGGTTTTGGCTTTGGATTTTGTCTTTCACCAGATGCAGATCCTTTACGTTTAAGAGTGTCATCTTTTATACATTTTTTCTCTTTTCTTTGGGAGCCTCTGAAAGAGAGTCATTCTTGACAGGCGGTTTGTCCCTAGGTTCATCGAGATTAAATTTTGTGGCTGATTTAGCTGTGGTATTTTTTTCTTTTCACTAGATGCAGATCCTTTTTACGTTAAGAGTGTCATCATTTTTCATTTTTTCTTTTTTTGGGAGCTTCTAAAAGAGAGTCATTCTTTTCATCGAGATTAAATTTCGAAAGCTTTTTGGATGTTGGATTTAGTATTATTTTCACTAGATGCAGACTTACGTTTAAGAGTGTCATCTTTTATACATTTTTCTTTTCTTGGGAGGCATCAATAGGTTCACTGTTATCATTAGTTCTCTTAGTGGCTTGAGACTTTACCTGCAATCATTATACAAATTAATTTAAAATAGAAATATAAAAAAATTAAAATACAGGTAACTTAGTCTGTCTGAAAGAAAAAAAAAAGCAGAAGCACCTTTAAAATGTAATGTATCTGTGAGAAGAGTGCATTTTGAGGGAGAGAAATTGTTTTTTAACTTCAGCAACAATATATGTATCAAATTATTCCAGCCAGATGACAGTTATTACTAGTGTTCTCCTAAAAAAAATAATTAAACGTGAAAAATAACTAAAAACCATCTCAGCACAATAATAAATACATAGGCAATTTTCCCTCCTACCCCATCTGGCCCTTTTGCCACTCCAATGTCAATTTTCTTTTCAATCCACAGAAATCAAAATAACATACAAACTAGCATGCTAAGAATAAAACCAAGAACAGAAAAACCTCCAAAACAACGACCATAAAACACTCTCTAAAACAGATTACTCAAAACAATGTGAAAAAAAAGAAAGAAAAAAAAAGAGGAAAAGAACAGATTCATTAATGATTTTCAACTAGTCGAACCCGCTTAATCCAAATCCTGTGGGAACAGGCCAAAATTTGATTAATCAGGAATTTGGATTAACTAAAAATGCCTTATTTTGATCTAGTTACAATGGCGGTTTGTTAAGATTATGTAAATTGACTGCAAACACTTCCCCCTGTATTGTATATACAGGCTTGGAACCAATGGCTCAGAGTTTGGTTGATAACTCAAAATCTTTTTGAATGCGTGAAGACATCTTGTCAACTGGATGAATCTATGATCTGCGCCCCCTTTTTACTATTTATCCTAATCGATCAGACAGAAACAATGAAATCTTGACTAGGTTTAGAACCACCTGGTCTAGCCAGCTGGAATCGCCACTTACGTTGATGTCTGTTTCCTTTGATTTCTGTCTAGACCGCTTGAAATGCATTCTTCCTTGATGTTTATTACATGCTGGTCCACCCACTGCGCCACTATGGTTGCTTCATTACAACAGACTTAGTACCGTTACAATAGGTGACCAGTCCATCTTACACCGACCGACAGTGTCGAACGTGTAAATGGTGTTACGTATCTAGCACTATTGTGTTACTGGTGGGTATCTGTGCGTTTCCCACTTAATTGAAATTAACATGGGGCCATTTTGCGGTAATATTGAAGTTACGTTTGACGAATGACCGGATCTGATTCAATCAAATATTTGATATCTTTCTACATTGACTGAAACAAATTTGGATTAAGCGGGTCAAGATTTGGACTAACCAGTTCAAATATATAGACAAAAGACCCTTTTAACACCCCCCCCGAATAACCGGAAATTGCAAAACCAAATATGGATCATGGTTACGGCTGTGAGTCTAAAATTGAGATAATGCAAAAGCAGCCTACTTTGTAACAAATAATTTGTTGCCACACTAAAAGAAATACCAAAACCAACATGGTAATGGATCTTTAGAAGAGCATACATTGGTAAATGGCCAACTGTTTAAATTCCAAAAATACAAGACCAACCACATCAGGATATCAAACATACATGGTTCCACTGACATGCACTCATTTTACCGTAGTACAGTAAGGCTGTGGAATGGACCGCCATCAGAAATGAAACTCAGCAGTAGTATTAAAGAATTAAAAACCAATATTAAACACATCACTTAAAAACCAAACTTGGATTAATATTTTGGGTCTAAATATCAAAACATGCCTGCTGACAGTAATACTCAAGAATTGAGTTGATCAGTTATTATGAAGAAGTACAAGAAAAAGAAATCTATGGAGTACTCCATGTTGACTGTAAATCAAGGACAGCACTGATGTCAATACCTCAAAGTCATCTCCTTGATCTGTATTAGCTTTCTTCGCTTTAGTCGTCTGATTAGTGAAAAATTTTGACAGTGTCACTTGACCTTGGCGCCTGAAGTTTGAGATTTACGGGACATGTTTCTGAATGGCAAAAAAAAATCCCAACAAGCCAAAATGAATATTATTACATAATAAAAACTTATAATATCAGATGTGACAGGATAATTATGTACAAAAAACATATTTATTTACAGCAAGAGCTACAACATCTTCAAATGACCAAAGGAAGACGTATAAATGATCAATTTGGTCATTTAAACAGTCCATTGTCTTGGGTTACATTGGCTGAAATGACCATAACTTGCCTCATACAGTCATGGAATACAGCCGCAAACAGTGAAACCAGTTGTTTTTTATATCAAAGACCCCCCTCCCCAAATAAAACAAAATCCAAGTACTTACATCTAGGTCTACTTCTTAGTTTCACTTGGATTATCTCGAAAAAGGGGACTCTTTGGTTAGAATTAAATAATTAATGGAATAAGTGCTAGTGCTGATGTACCGCATATCCATGGAATTAAACACTTACAAATACCGTGAGCAAACGTTTTTTTTTATATTAAATCCTAAAAAATAAATGAAGGAAAGAAAAATACTGAAAACATTTAAAATTTATAAATCTAGAAAGAAAACTTATCACAATTCCTAAAGCCTTACTCCCTACCACTGCCCACCAAACACAAACATGCCCTCTCCCCTCTTACGTATGTGCTTAACTGTTTTGACTTCTGAGGGACATCAAAGCCTGCTTCCATGTCCTGATTTTTGCGGTACATGTATCCACTTCACAAATAAAGTGGTGTTCTTATCTGGCCAATCATATCATTCAACATATGAATGGGACATCAATTCTTAAAATATAGTGCCACATTTAGTAGGGGTGAGGGGGCTTGGTTTCATCCTAGGAAATACATGTGATAGATCTAAATGTTTCTCCAGTCTTGCTTTTCTTGACAGTTTCCCCGCTTCAAAACTCCTTCCAAGTTGTAAAGCTCTCTGAGTACGATCCGTCACTACTGCTGAATGGTCACTTCAATAAGGAATAGGAATAGGCCTAGTTAAATAGAAATAATGTTGATACTTTTATCAATATTACTTCTCATTACATATAGAATCTAGATCTAACAGTAACAGTAGTACATGACTAGTAACAACAGGACTAACATTGTAACTCATTACTCATTGTTTGCACCAAATCTCTTAGTCAACCCTAGTCTGTTTTCTTCTTAATAGGTATGGGTCGTTTGAGTTCTGAGAGAGCCCTTTGAAATAGCAACTATTGTCACTGACATTCCCCACTAGGCTCGGGGCGAGTTATGGATACCTGCGGTTCAATTCTTTGGCGATCAGGAGACCCCATACTGGCCCATAGTTACATTTAGTAAAGAGGGGCCATCCTTTCAATGACAAAGCTCACTTAAAGTTAGCTTAGCCCCATATCGAGGGCAGGTTTATTGTTGGTCCTATATGGTGGTAGTGGGGAGGGGGGGGAATTCAGCCATTGTCTGTCAACTTGTCATCCTAAGTCCTTCTATCTGATAAGCTAGATCTAGATATAATGGAACTACGTTCCTCCTGTCTGGCAGTAGCAAAAAACATTTAGATAAATCTAGAGATCAGATCTAAAGATCTAGATTGAGAGTGGTGTAACATCAGTACGGCTACTTAAGGACCAGACAGAAGTAAAGGTCATGTAAAGAAAGAAACCTATTTGTGTGTCAATAAATCATCCTATGGCCATGGCGTGGAAGATATATCTAAACATAATCCATCTTCTAATAAATACTATCTATTTATATAAACTATTCATTTTGATTGCTTGATGCCAAGTCGTAAAAAATTCCTTCAGTGCCATTACGCACCTTTGAGCCGGAACATATCCCAGTTTCTATAGCATGAACGGGGACGCAAATCTGACGCAGATTTTTACTCCCAATTTAGTACTTGTACCCATTTTGCACCAGGTCGAGGGGGGATATATATGTGTTTTAATTTTAAGTGTCTTTCCCAAGGAACTCAAAGTCGGCCTGACTTTGCCAGGATTGAAACCGGGACCCTTGATCCCAAAGTCGGCAGTCTGACCACTAAGCTACTTTATGCCAAGTAAATGTCCCAAGTTTCTAACAACACAGCCACTGTAGCCTCAGCTTAGCTACATTGAACAGCAACACAAACCACCCTTTTTTAGATCCATTTTTATGGACATGAAAGCTGTTAATACTGTTATTGAAATAAAGAGAATTTTTATTGGGCATAACTGCATTGTACTTAAGCACCACTAGGCAGCATCGAACTTGAAAATATTTAACGATACTGTTCGCAATGTATCACCGACCTGACTCACTGAAAGAACACACACCACGCGCCATCAAGCTCTCTCACCGACTAACCGCTATGCAGGCTAGTCTACTGTGATAGTGATACCCTCTTCTCTCACTTCTGACTAATCTAAATCCTCGGTGACTGAGTTCGAATTTTTTTACTGACATGACCGTTGGACACTTGGCGGTGTGCTGAAGTGCGATCACACTCGCACTCCGTGAGGCCTACCCTACATCTACATTCTGTGGTCCAATCTCTTCTGACTGACTCTTGGAATAAGACTTTTTAAATAAATTCTTCTAACTAGATTTTCATAGTTTATCCTGAGGAGAATAGGGGTTCAGGGGTGCTTGTCCCCCTGCATTAGAAAAACAACAAAAAGCCTAGCTCTTGTACTTCCAAGTCTCTCTATCATTACTCCCGTTTTAGCACCACCGCCCATGAATTTCCCACTATTGTGCCTATAGACAACTATTGACAGGCCCAAGTCGTTTCCCTATAAATTACTCCCATTTTGGCACCGCCGCAGTGTATTTTCCACTACATTTAATATGGTCAGCGGTGCTAATCCAGGAATACAAATAGGGAGACAACTGGAGAAAACAAACGTAGGAGTGAGAGGCCTTTCATAATACATCGCATGGCTCTGTTGATCGACATTGTGACATAGCAAGGAGAATGAGAGAGGGCTATCGCTGTGGGACCATATGGCCAGTATCAAGCATAAACTGGGTGTTTGCAATCGTTCGAGGTGACATTTTGGCGATGCTTAAGTGTGATTATCACTTTTATTGAAATAAAGAGAAATTTAAGCAGACACATTAAACAGAACCACCAGCTGTAACTGTACTGATGTTATGGCTATGTTGACGTTACCACTCTTCTAGATCTAGATTAGTAGAACTAGATCTAGATAGATCTAGATCTAGATCTAGACACCTTTTGATGTTTTATTTTAATTTCATTCACTCACCACTGAGTGGTGAGGAGTCGCTTAACTTATACAACTCAGCATTTGTTTGTAGGCAACCTCATTAATTATAATTAATACAGTGTAGACCTAGATCTAGATTTAGGTTTTTTCATTCATTGACTTCTGTTGATCACATCAACCGCGGGATTTCATGCTTTTGTTGTCAGTAGGCCTACTTGTGGAGTGCTCTGTCCTTTACGTGATTCCAAATCAAATTTGATTACCAAACTTGTAACGTATTTCTACATAATAATGTTATGGTCCAAGCATCCTTCATGTTTCAAATACCATTTTAAATCACCCTACGGTGACGTCAATACCGGTGTCTGCTGCATATAATTTAGAGCATGTATTTTATTTTCTCTCTCAGTTAATATGTGGTTTTAAAAGCCGACTGTGAGCAATAATTAAGAACTCTTGTTTTAAGTAAATTTTTATAGAATCTACCTCCTTGTATTACACATAAATATGTAATTTCCTTCTTTGGATCAATAAAGTATTATTATAATTATAATTATTATTATTATTGTTATATTATTATTATTATTATTATTATTATTATTATTATTATTATTATTACTATTATTATTATTATTATTATTATTATTATTATTATTATTATTATTATTATTATTATTATTATTATTATTATTATATTATTATTATTACTATTATTACTGTTATTATTATTATTATTATTATTATTATTATTATTATTATTATTATTATTATTATTATTATTATTATTATAATATATTCATTTCACAATAAGGATGTGATTACTGTGAGCCTTGTAAAATTGTGTTTGGGTTTAGTAAGTTGCCCAGAAGATGGACACATCAAAACTTCTGATCATCTATCATTAATTTATGTTTATAGATGTGTAGCATTATGAACTCACCTTGGTCCTCCAAAACAAATAGAAATAATCAGAGTAAATAAGCAAATGAAGGATTAAAGAAACGACAACAAAAGAAGAAAAAAAAGAAGAAAAAAAAACAGAGTAAAACATTTATAAAGGTACATAAATAAAGATTTTACTTCAATTCAGTTTTGCTTTAGATGTGTCGTCAGTGTATCTGCAATGTCCTTCATCATGAGATCTACCGTAATTAATGCAATGATTTAAAATTCAAATGATAATAAGGAGAAATTTAACAGTATTTCTTAAAGTAAAGTATATTTACTTAGGGAAGACAGGAGGTACAGAGATCAGTCCATGTTAAAAGTTTTTGTCTCATTCAGTCATGTTTGATTTTTTATTATTATTTTGGAGGACAGTGTACTTTGATTGTTTAGTTTAATTTACTATATGATATTTTTTTTTATTGAGAGGATATTTAGGCTGTGTTTTTCGTTTTAAAAGTTTATTTGATGTTTTTAGTTTCATTTATTGATTTCTTTATTTATTTTGTTGGTTTTTCTTTCTTTTTGTTTTGGTGGAGAAGAGGGAGCAAAGAGAGAAGAGTTTTTGAACCTCTTATTCAGACTGTCTGCCATAACAACCATTTGAATAACATTTACACATCGGTAATCACGCTATAGAAACCAAGATAAGCTCTGACTCTATAGGCCTTAAGGGCCTTGAAGGAACTTTACTTTACACATCAGCAGAACACATTGATAAAGTCACAATATTGCTTCATTCATTGCTCAGTTGAAAAATGTCCTTGCCCTCTTATGACTGCAATGGCATTTCTGTTGGTGTTGCTTTGCCAACTGGCATGTTTTGTTTCCAAAATAGATTCAAATGAAATAGAATAAGAAAGTAACCACAGCTAACGGCATCAACCTCTGTCTTTATCAAAACGGGAACAGCTAGTGTAATCTTGGGTGAAATGAATATAAAGTAGCCTTAGTCTCAGCGGGGCTTGAATGGAATGCAGGGTTCAGTGATTCTGGACGTTATAGTTATCCATGTATCATGCAAGCATTTATTAGAGCTTTTTAAAATCTCCAAAAAAGGTTCTGTTAGGCTTTCTAAGACGTCTTTTACCCATACAGCTCCATCAATATGGCATTCTTCCCTCTAGACTTGCATTTGATACAGGTAATATCTGAATCAGGCTTTAAATCAGGTCTAAAACATCTCTTTTACAACTAATGTAACCGATAGGTTCATTTTTAAGGATATTAATCCTGCGAATGTAAATGTTTTGTTTTGATTTGCTTGTATGTAATTGTAGTCATGGTGATGCTTTGCGCCTAGAGTTGTTTTCACCAAGATTGGGCGCCATATGTAATGATCTTCATTATCATTATTATTAACTCTCTTTTTCCAAAAACATAATGTCGTGCCTAACAACATTGCCGGTGTTCGAACATAGGACCTCAAGATCCCAAGGCCGACAGCCTAGCAACTTGGCCACCATCGCCACCAAAAGCAGTGTTGTAGTACATAGAACACAAAAGGAACCATACTGGATTGAAGTAAAAAGTGATAAGTGATGAAAAGTGACAACTCATTCAGAGAAGAAAGAACAAGCAATGACATGACTACCTAGCAGATCATCAGACCACAGCCTGGAAAACCATTTGCAATGAAATACTGGGCAAGGAAACAAGACAACATAAGGACTGGATAACATAAGAAATGATGCAAAAGATAAAAATCAGAAAGGATCTAAAATCAAAGGTAAACAACAGCAGGGCAAGAGCATCAAAAGCTAAGACACAGGAAAATATTATATGGCTCATATAGAAGTAAAGAAAAAAACATGGAAACAGGACAAGAAAAACCCCAAGAAGAACGTGCACAGCAAACGGAAGCAGTAGCAGGTCAAAAGAATATGAAAGAGCTGTACGACATTACACAAAAACTTGCTGGGACAAGGCCTACTATTGAGCAACCAGTTTAAAACAAAGAAGGGAAAGTATGAACTAATGCAAAAGATAAACTACACATATGGAAAGAATACTTGAAGAGCTCCACAACCGTCCTGCACCCAACGATCCTCAAGACATCCCACCAGCAGAGACAGTGTTGGAAATCAATACTGATCCACCATCAAAAAAAGAGAGATCCAAAATGCTGTAGCAAAACTCAAAAATAACAAAGCATCGGGACCAGATGATATACCTTCTGAAGCACTAAAGGCAGCCAGCGGAACAACCGCAGACATGCTCTATAAACTTTATCACAAGATCTGGGAAACAGAAGAGGTCCCAAAAGACTGGAAACATGGCTATATTGTAAAAATACCAAAGAAAGGAAACCTTAGAGATTGCAAGAACTGGTGAGGTATTACCATTTTATCCTTACCTGAAAAAATCTTCAATAGAATTTTATTAGAAAGGATGAAAAAGTAGATTGACAGAAGTCTCAGAGAAGAACAGGCATGATTCAGACATGAGCAATCATGCACAGACCACATATGCACCTTATGTATCAATCGAATGGAATTTCCCACTTTATATTAACTTTATTGACATGGAAAAAGCATTTGATAGTGTGGACCGTACAACAACGTTGAAAATACTCAAATATCATGGAATCCCACCCAAATTAGTCAGTTTACTACAGTCAACATATGATTCTTCAACATGCCAAGTCATTCACAACAAAACCCTCACAGAACCCTTCAATATACTAACTGGAGTCGAGCAAGGATGTCTATTATCACCATTTCTTTTCTTGATAGCAATGGATTGGATCATGTCAAAAACAACAGGACATAGAACAGGAATTCAATGGTCTCTGACTCATCAACTTGAGGATATTGATTTTGCCGATGATGTAGCACTTCTCTCTCATCAACATAATGATATAGAGGAAAAAACAAACGGAATGGCCAAGGAAGCAGCAAAACTGGGAATGAATATAAACGAAAGGAAAATTTTTTCTCAGAATCAATATCTTGAATAATAACATCACACTTGATGGAATGGAATAAGATGTCGGCCAGTTAACATACTTGGGCAGTGTCGTAAGCAAAACAGGAGGGAGACCAGGATATCAGTGCCAGAATTTGGAAGGTGACACTACAGTAGCATTTAGGACCCTTAGACCATTTTGGAATTCAGACCTCATACTTAAAAACAAAAATCCGTATTTTCAACACAAACATAAAATCAGTCCTTCTGTATGTCTGTGAAACATAGCGCACCACTAAAACATCCACAAGAAGACTTCAAATATTTATTAACAGATGCCTGAGACAAATCCTACACATCAAATGGTTTGATAAAACTACAAGTGAAGGACTTTGGGAAAAGAACCGATAGAAGTACAAATTAAGAGAAGGAAATGGGATGGCTTTGACACACCTTTAAAAAATCATCAGAATACATAACACATCAGGCCTTAAAGTGGAATCCACAAGGGAACAAAAGTTGAAAGAGACCAAAGACAACATGGATGAGGTCAACCCTGCAGGAAGCTTGGCAGCTGGGCCTTTCCTGTAACCAGACAGAAATGGCCTCATTAGTGACATATGTCCCACCCGGGTACAAGGGTATAAATCAAGTAAGCCACCTAGCTAGTACGCCTCGCCATACCTTTTTGTTGTCCTTTTCATTTATCCATGTTTATCATCTCCTATTATATGTGCTTTCTCTTCAGCTGACATCCCACGGTGCGATTTCTGTGTAAGTGTAAATGTGTAGACTTTGCTTGTTTGTTGTTCGACAAAGTTACATCAGAAATGCCCTATGTTGGTTCTGTCTTCTCTTATGGAGTTGTCGCTCTTGTCGTTCATCTTTACCATACGTTAATTCATTGGTAATTTCTACTTAATTGTCTATAGATTCTGAGAGCAGTGTACTGTTTGTGTTCTAACAGCAATTTTATTCCCTTCCTGACTGCTACTGATTACTAATACTACTAATGTTTGTAAGAAAGGGATTAAGTTGTAATACGCTTGTTGTACATTTTCATGTCTGATGGAAAAGTTAAAATGCTCCTTTTTAAACCATTTATATAGAAAAACAAATTATGATAACTTGTAGAAAACATGCTGCAATAAAAAAATCTTCAGTAATCTGTTAGATACTGAATTTTATTTATTATTGCAATAGAAATAAGAAATAAAGAGAAGGAAAAAAAACATCCTTAAGAAATGCAACACACAAACAAGCAAATTTCATGTTTTAAAATTTCAATTTAATCGTCCTTTTCATAATATAACATGAGAAGGGTGAATGAAATGCAACCCCCCCCCCCAACCCCCAAAAAAAAAAAAAACAACAACAAAAAACAAAACCCCCAACAAAACAACAAAACAAAACAAAACAACCCAACAAAATTCAAAACCTAACATTAAAACCAATAATACTATTTCCTGAGCTTCTCATCTCTCCATCTCCCCCTCCCCCTCCCCCCCCCCCACCTTTCTCTCCCCCAACCTACACCAACACCAAATAAGAAAAAGCCATGCCCGAACCAAGAAACATAAAAAAGCCATCATACTCCCCCTCCCCAAAAATCTCAAACAAAAGAACAAAAAACAAAAACAAAAACAGAGCAGCTCCCCCCCCCCACCACCCATGGCTAACTGGCTAAGAACAAATCCAGAGGGAAACCAAAATGCCTGAGACATCTTCTAATTTACCATTGTCAACATCCTTTTCACCTTTTTATTCAATATATTAAGTTCTTTGTATATTACAGAAACAATCAAAAAATAAAAATACAAGTTATTGCTAGCATTAAGATCAATTAGCCCTTTATCACATCTTGCTTATATCTATATATGTATATATATATATGGAATGTGTTTGAAATACCAAGAATGAGAGAATAAATTAAAGTATTGAATGTTGTTACATATTTATTATACCCTATTAAAAAGGACCACAACAAAACATGAAAATATTTAAAAATCATGGAAACTTTCGATCACATTCTTTCATAGATATAAGATATGTTTTGTCTAAATCGAATAAACACGCTAAATAGAATCAACGCAATTTTCAAAAATAATATTGTTTGAATTCATTTGCTCAAAATAATTTATATATATATAGTTGAAAATATTAAGTATAAAAAACCTTACAGCTTTCATTTTATAAGAAATCTTATCTTTAGTATTGTTTTTTTGTTTTTCTTTTTTTAATTTAAAAATGAAATCAAGTGTGTGCATTTCATTTTCAATTTAATTTTGGTATCTTCAACAACAGATCAGCTCTCTCGTCAACTTTCTGGAGCAACAAGCTGGTAAGAGGATGGACAAAATTTTCCTGAAAACAGAAAATAGCCAAGAGAAACTGTCATTATTTCAGATTTCTACCCACTGCAGATATGAGTTAGTATTAGCATATCTTCGAATGACAAGTTTGATTATATGCCTTTCATATATCTTTGACATAAAGTGCTTCCCTATAAAAGAATGTGGGGGGAAAATCTAAATGAAAATAATAATAGTAATGCACTTATAGAGCGCCTGACATTCACCAAAGGTGCTCGATGGTGCTGTACAATCAAAAGCATAAAAACGATTTGAAAATCAAAACAATTTACAAATCCAATCAAACAAATCAAGGAGCGTCACAATAAAAAGCACATGCAACAGTAAGAAACAAACATATCAATTCATGGTGAACCCATATAAAACCCAAATAAAAGGCACAAAAATATATTTACACTAAGTCTTCAATTAATATCAAAGTCAAAGAAAGGAATTACATGCAATTTTTCTCATAAGATTAGGAATTTGTTTTACACTTGCATACATGTACATCATAATACTTAAGTGGTAAAGTGTTCACACTGGATTATTTCTTCCTTTTATTTTAGTACAATGGGAATGACAGGTCCAGTAAACAAAATCCTGCAGTATCTAAGCGCCATTGTAGACATTTTTTGTGTCCCATGGGATTTATAAATTTACAAATTTTGTTCTCTTCAGTTGTCTGCACATTCTTCTCAACTTTGTCTATTATTCTAGCTTTCGTCTCAAAGTATCTAGATCTATGAATGTCATTTCAATTCAGCATTGTGATAAACTTATGCCTGTGTATTGCTGTCTATTTGTGTAAGTGAGATGGATGAATGAATATTTTGCATTGCAATGAAAAAAAAGTAGACAACGGCAGACATCAGGTAAATGGTGCATGGGCAGACAATTGTTACTTGTTGACCAGTTGTTGGTCATTGTGTGCAAAATTCCATTGCCACTCTCCCTGCTCTTCTTTCTTCCTCTCCCTTCAGATATGTAAAACCAAAACAGGTGCATGCTTCCCATACGCTTTATGCCCCACCCAACTGAGCCCACTGACCTTCCCTGTCAATTACAAACGCTACTCACACACAGCCCGCCCTCAATCCTCTGAGGCATGTTTGTTTTTGATTAGCACCTTATCAAAAGTGGAGATAACTTTTTCTTGAAATTACAGAATGGGCGTATAGTAAAAATCCTGTTGTAGACCTGTCAAGAATCGTAGAAGTCTGTTCTAAGCAGGCCTCTTTTTTATAATTTGAAATGAGCAGAAATTGGGGATTCTAAAGAGTCCTGTTGTAAGCAAGCTCCTGTTGTAACTGGGGCTGTTGTAGGATCCACTGTAAGAGGATATGAGACAGAGATCCAAGTTCGATTTCCAGTCTCAGCAGACTTTCCATGACCTCCTTTTGGCCAAGCAGTAAATGGATAGCTAGTTCTATTCAGACTTGGTGAAAGTAAAGTCAACATGGAAAACGATAGCAAACTACCATATCGTCTGTGAAACTGTCTAAACAAATAAAGCCGCCTGATGTAATTTTTCAGGAGAAGCAAAAACGTCATACATCATCACATAGGGTTATGCTATGCTTTATGGAAGAAAAAACAGAAATTTTTGCTTAGATCATGAGCGTAAAATGACCTTTTTCATTGGTTAAAGGCTTCCAATATTTATAAAGACACGAAAGAAGCATGCGTCTGATCATTTTAAGGACAAATTTCATATTCCATACATCGCAGGCTTATGCTTGTAGATAGTTTCACAGACTATATAATACTGTATGCTTAGATAAATTAACATTTTTCTCCAGATTATCCAGCTCCCTGCAATTAATATTGGCTACATTATTAAGAACAGGATATTTACCTCACTGCCTGTTAACTTTTCACATTTGCGAAGCCATCGACGATCTGCTTTCTTATTATCCCCAGTCACTGAATCCTGTCAAATGAAAGAAAAATTGTAACAATCTCCATGAAACAACATTATCACATTAAAAATGAAACATGAATTTTTTGATATTGTATTTCTCTCCCTAATCTCACAATATCCTTTCACAAAATTAATGTTTTATCCTGCGGGAGTTCTTGAGTGAAAATGTTCCCTTTTGTTCCTATCAATTTAACTCATATACAGGTGTAATGGGCATGGTGTGCTAAGTTGAAATATCTTCTTTTTTTGTCTGCCGCTTCTGGTTGCTATGGAAATGGTTGCCATCTTGGATATTGCCTAAACATTTTAAAAAAATTCAATATCGATAGGCTTCCACATTTTTTGACAAACTTGTTGCAAACTTTGCACACATCTTTTTTGATACAATATCTACATTGAGTCAGATCAAATTTTGGTTTTATTTGTAATTTTTATTTTTAAAGAATTTTTGAAAATGGCATATCAGATCAAACCAAAAATATAAAAATATTATAAAAAAATTTATAATTTCACAAAACTATAATTTTTCTTTCTTTCTTTATCAGTTTCCATTCTACCTTTCAGTGCATGTGTTCAGATGCCCGAGATGATCTTTCTCCAGGATGCCCTATCCTGACATTTTCTGTTTCCTTCCAAATAAGTTAAATTTCTATGCTTCAATGCCTCTTTTATATCTTCTTCCCACTTTCTCCGAGGTCTGCCTTTTGGTCTTTTATCTTGGGCTTTAGCACTGTATACTGATTTAGCTATTTTATTATTATTCATCTCAATTGATTTGTTTCTATCTTAGTTTTTATGCCATCTGCTTTGGTTTGATCTCTTATTGTTGTGTTTCTGATTTTGTCTCTTTTAGTTTTCTCTACTACTCTTCTTAGATATTTCATTTCGGCTGCCTGTACTCTACTGTATTCCCTACTGTCTAAGGTCCAGGTTTCACTGCCATAAAGGAGAGTAGGACAATAAACTGTGTTGTATACTACCATTTTGGTTTTTGTTGACAATTCTTGCTTACCTGCAAATGCCTCACCCAGATGGTTATATATTGCACATGCCTTTTTGATTCTCTGGCTGATTTCTTTCTAAGTATTCCCTCTGAGTTAATCATTACTCCTAGGTAATTGTAGCTATGAACTTATTGTACATTTGCCTTTTTGAGCTGATTTCTTCTCTAAGTATTCCCTCTGAGTTAATCATTACTCCTAGGTAATTGTAGCTATGAACTTATTGTACATTCTCCCTGCCCAATTTAAGATTTTCTGTTTTAGCTTCCCTAGTTACTAGCATTGTTTTGGTTTTCTTTGCATTTACTCTCATTCCTCTTTTATTTAATTCATTATTAATCATGTTGATATTCGACTGAAGGTCACGTTCTGATTTTCCAAATAGAACTAAATCATCAGCAAATAAAAGCATTAATACATTTACTGGTTTGAACTTCCACATACCTACATTCATTTTCTTCATTTCTGAGGATGCCTTTGCGACTGAATCCATAAATGTGATAAACAAAAGAGGACTGAGGACACAACCCTGTCTTACTCCAATATTACATCAAATTCTGCAGATATGTTTCCAGCTACTCTCACTGCACGTATTGGTTTATTGTAAAAACTTTTAATGACTTCTATTAAATTTTGCTCTACATTGTGTTCTTTTAAGGAATGCCATAGTTCGTCCCTCCTCACAATGTCAAATGCCTTTTCTAAGTCAATAAAACACAGGTGCAAGTCAATGTTTCTCTCATGGAATTTTTCTATTATTTGTCTAATTGTAAATATGTAGTCTTGTACACTTCTTCCTGGTCTAAATCCACTCTGATGCTCTTCAATCTGATCCTCTTCTCTTTTCCTTAGTCTCATTTCCAGTATCCTGGCATATACTTTTCCTGGAACGCTGAGTAGTGATATCCCTCTATAGTTTGAGCATTCCATAGTTGATCCTTTCTTATGTATTGGTACTACTGTTCCCTTTTTCCAGTCGTTTGGACTTCCATGCTTGTTGGCATATTGCATGTAGTAGTTTGTCTGCCTCTCTCCCTTGGTTTTTAACAATTTCAGGATAAACTTGATCTGCTCCTGGGGCTTTTCCTAATTTCCCTTTTCTTATAGCTGTTTGAAGTTCTTCCATTGAGATATCTACATCTTCAGCTGTCTTCTCTGAATTACTTGTTACTCTTACTAATTGATCTGTACTCCTTGTTTCATACGTTCTGGAGGGATTATGCAATTGGTGAAAATGCTTTCTCCACGTTTCCATGATTTCACTGTCTTCTTTCATTATTTCTCCTTTGACATTCTTAATTTGTCGTATTGGGCATGCTTTGGTCTTTCTCATGGTCTTCATTGTCCCCCAGAACAGCTTTTATTTCATTGATAGCTTTCTTGAAGTCTTTGTCCAAACTCTTCCCATTGTTCTTGTTTTGCTTTCCTAACTTCCTCTTTGGCGATAGTTCTTTTATTCACGTAATCTATCCTATCCTCTGGTCTCTTTGTTTGCAAGTATTTCTTCCAGGCATCCTTTTTTTTTTATCTTAGTCTTGACATTCTCATTCCACCATGCTGTTCTTTTGCTATCTCCTTTAATTTGTTTCCTACCACAGACCTCTTCAGTACAACTGAGGAGTGTTTCTTTATACATCTGCCACTTTTCTTCTATTGTGCTATCATTCATATCCATCTGTCTTTCATTGATAAATCTTTTTATCCTAGATTGGTATACCTGTTTTACTACTGGCTTATTTAGGTCCTCTATTTTGAGTTTAGTAGCTTTCTTCTCTTTCCGTTTGCTTTCTTCAGTCAGTAATCTCATTTTGGCAATCACTAAGTGATGATCACTAAATATTTCTGCTCCTTTGTTTACTCTTGCATCCAATGTACTGTAAAAAAAGGAGCTGCTAACTATTATGTAGTCTATCATTGACTTTTCACACCTGTCTTCACATTTATTCTTGTATATTTGTGGATATCTTTATGAGGAAAAAAGTTGGCTATTTTCATATTTTTCTTTAGGAAAAATCTATTAGTCTTTCCCCATTTGGAGAAGTTGTTGTCTCTCCTTCTTTACCTATTACTCCTCCTGGCGTTTCTACATTGTTGCCTACTCTAGCGTTTAAATCTCCTATTAGTTCCTGTTTGGGTTTAAGATTCTCTGCAGCTATTTGTAAATCGTTTTCGAAGGTATCTTTTTCTTCTTTAGTTGTGTCTTCGTTTGGTCCATAAGCTATTAATAATTCAATTTCTCGTCCTTTTGGTTTAATAATTACCTCTAATAGCCATGGGCTTATAAATTTCCAACTTTCTAGTAACTTTTCATGCCTTTTATGCACTAGGGGCCTAAGCATATCACTTGCTGTTCTGATGAAAACACAAATGCGCCAATTTTTTCCATTTTGTTTTTATTTCCAGGGTTGACGGTGTCATATAATTTAAAAAAGGCTATTCATAGTTACGTACTTGAGAAAATCCCTTTTTCTAACTCTCCTGTAAAATTTGGTCTGTGCCACATATGCATATTTTCATCAGAAAAGTAGCAAAATGACATGTGTGCTTCTATAAATGAAGGGAAAAAAAAGTTACATAGTAAATTTGTTACCAGGCTCATGCTTTCCCCGTCAGCACTCATTATGTCTTCCAGGTCAGAGTGACTCAAGTTCAAAATATCCCTAGCCTTGTCCTGGGCTCTCTGAAGAGACAGGTCCTCTTCACGTTGACTGCGTTCCTGGCTTGCCTTTGCCTCTTGCATTTTATTTCTGGCTCTTTCCGCCCGTTTGATCAATTCTGAGCCTAAAACCTATGTATGGTAATGGGATGTTGAATATGAGAGAAGAACAAAAAAGGAAAAACTATGAAAACAAAAGACACACACTGTGATGAAAAGTTATGTTTTAAAAACATTTTCTAGAGTTACAATCACATGAAATCTTTTGGGTAGGTAAATCCATTCATAAGTATTGTAAAATTGAGTGTGTGTGTGGGGGGGGAGTAGTGACTGTTACTGACAAAGACTCCAAAATAGATAGATAGATAGATAGCTAGATAGATACATACATACATACATATATACATACATACGTATATACAAACATACATACACACATACATAGATACACACATACATAGATACATACATAGATATCAACATATAGATCAGATAAATCTATAGATAGATAGTAAGATAGATTGATAGATAGGTAGGTAGGTAGGTAGGTAGATAAATAGATAGATACATACATACATACATATATACATATATACATACACACATACATACATACATACATACATACATACATACATACATACATACATACATACATACATACATAC